>ADNK01003276.1:0-17500 GCA_000320545.1 Bigelowiella natans CCMP2755 | reverse complement strand
TTGTTGCTGCCGCCCATCATGTTGGCCTCTTGCCTTCCCATCATCCTTATCTTCATATTTGGTGTCATCGTCCTCCTTGTCATTTTTTCTTTCTCCGTCTTTATTCTTCCCTTTCTTCATGCTCCCACTACTGAATTTCCGGAGAACCGAATAACTACAACTACTACTACTACTATAAGTATTTCTTTTGCGCCGATCATTTTGATGGAGATGACGATCGATTCCATCACTACAAAATATTCTTCCCCTGCTGCAGTCTAGGTGGTGCAGGGAGGAAGAGGAGGAGGAGGAGGAGGAGGAGGAGGAGGAGGAGGAGCGCGGGGAGGAGATGCTTCCATTCTATTGTTTTGTGGAATAATATGTAATTACCTTTTTATGTGTTTCATGCGCGCGTGCAGACAGATTATAGGTAGACACTCACCACACACACACGCGCGCGCGCACGAGTTCTCATGTTACGAGCGCAAAGTTAAAATTCAAGGAGTTGTTCGTCATATCGGTAAATGATGCATCGGTAAATGTGTTGCATAACTTGAGCATCAACTTAAGACAGACCTGTTTTATTTCAATTTTAGCCGTGAATAGTTTTTGTAGAGTATGGCTACAGGAAACCTTCATTTCTCTCGGTTTTCTCCCCCTCCTGCTAAAGCTGATGATAACGATTATAATAATGATGATTATCATAATGATGATAAAGGTGGTTACGATCATGGTGACTAAGAAGGAGAGTGAAGAAAAGGGAAGTTGAAGAAGAAGATAAGATGGCTACGGTGGAAGGTGTAAAGGTTTCCAACTACTTTGGGGTCGACTCAGCATGGTTGTGAATAGCGAATAGTAATGCAATGAAGCCATACCCAATAGTGGTAGTAGTAGAACGCCTATGAACAAAGCCTTCTCTCATGCTAAGCCATATACTTCGAACCCTTAATCCTCTTGCAACTCTAAGCATCATCGATTCGCCGCTTCCGCTGCCGCCGCCGCCCTGCCGCCGCCGCCGCCGTCTTAGTCGTCGTCGTCGTCCGTCGTCGTTGTTGTTGTTGTTGTTGTTATTGTTGTTGTTGTTGTTATTGTTGTCGGGAAAATGGGAAAATATTACAGGAAATAAGTTGTATTGATCTCTGTCAAAGGTGCATAAACTGAGCGCAGAGTGATAAAATGAACACGATGATGATAATGTTTTTGTCCTCGTAGTAGTTTATTGGTAAAATATGCTATGAAATTAAGGCGTACATTAGTACGAGTAAAGTGTGTGTGTGTGTGTGTGTGTGTGTGTCGGTCACAATCGTCATAGAAATCTTGGAATATGAAACGGTTGCTCTCCTCCTCTTTTACTGATAATATTTCGAAATTATTCGTTGTCGCACATTCATTTCATAAGTCATTTACCAAAAATAGGAGCCACTTGGGTGAGCGAATGGGGGCAGGAGGTACCATTTCTTCTGCATTTCATCAACCGAATGAGCCAAAACAGGCAGAGATGCCAAAAAAATATGCTAGTTGAACGATGCATCCCGTATATTATTCTTTCGAGTGCGTTTTCCTCATTTTACCCGTCTCAAGTAGTAATCAACTTATGTTTCTCGCCAACCACAATTTCAGGTTGCTAGGCTGGCAAAATGAGCGCGAAGGAGACACAATCATTGAAAGAAGCAAACGTTAAGGCGTTGAAAAAACTAGAGGAACTAAAATCTTCAATTAAAAATGTGGCAAAACATAGGAACTCCAGAAAGGAGGAGATAAAAGCAACAAACAAAGAAGTTAAAAAACTTCGCGAGAGAGCAAAACAAATACTGGCTGAGCAACAAAAAGAGATACATCATGGAAAAGTGAGTTTATGATGGATATGTCTAACTAACAGTTTAAAAACGTGTGTGAGTATGCAGACGATGCTAAAAAACATGGAGTCCTCCATGTAGTCGAATGCGAGCAGGATGCAATGACATTCGTCGAATCTGCATCTTTCGTGTTCACCACACAATGTTGCAACAACCGCTCATCAATATGTTGTCTATTGAGCAATGCAAATTGACCCATGCAATATTTTCATTTCGATGACCTAGTGTAGTGTCTACACAGCTAGTGCACCGCTTTCAATTGTCCACTTTCATCACTAGCAGATCACGTGGTTCGTGTCTGACATCGCCAATCGCCAACATGTGTGACCATGCCGAATTATTCATGCGTATGCACTTGACATGTACGTACACATGCATGCACACATGTGTGTGTGCACATGCACGTCACATCACTGTGTCCATTGTGCATGCACTGGCGGTGTGCGCCATGCCATGAACATTGCTAGATCACACATTGATGCACGTGTCGTCTGGGAGTGGCGGTCACACTGATTCGCCTTTTCTCACACGGCGGTGCATGAGCTACTCTGGTGCTACATGCTGCCACCACAGCTTGCCCAAACGTGCAACATCGACACAAAAAGTGAGCCATCTCAAAAACTAGACGATGTTTTTCGACAATTTTTTGCGCAACGTGACATGCAGCTGTCATTGCGCACTTCAATTTGGCTCAATTGAATTTGATCATTTGCAAAAATTCACGGTGTCGGGCACGTGGAAACACACAAATTGTCGACATTTTGCTGCATGTGACCACGCACCAAGTGGTCACATGGAGCAAAGCTAGAAAGTGTCGCCATTTGTGACACTCCAGCACTCCTGGACTCGTTTGACCAGTGCTTTCAGCAATTTTCATCATTTTTTGCTGTGCACGCGCAATTCTGAGCATTCGTGCCAATGGGAGAGTTGTTTTTGCTTGTTCTTGAAAAAGTGAAAACTCTGATTTCCCAATTCTGCCCAATTTTCAAAACACAAAAACTGAGGTGTCTCCTCGAGATTTTGGATTTGGGCCCAACCACTTATGCTGCATGTCAGATGGCTCTTGATCAACAGCTCAGAGGATCAGTTTCCTGCAACTCCTGCTGTGCTTGGAGCTGGTTGGAACCAAAGTGCGTGAGGTTTTTCTCCTTGCATGGCACGCAGATGGCTCAATTTTGGGCAATGAAAGTGGAATTTCTCGAAAACTAGAACAAGATTGAACACAAAACTTGCATCACATCGATTCCGTGCACACGCGCGTTGCTCCTGGCCACACGTGCGCACGTGTCATGGCCCCACTCGTCACACAGCCCAATGTTGCACGGTTTGGGCAAGACGTGACACAAACAACACAGTGGTTTGGACAGTGCGTCTAGCAGCAGTGTGGCCGCCTGTGCATGCATCTCTGATCCGCATTTGTTGTTGCAAGCAACAAAATGCAAATCATGCATGTGCATGCACTTTCGATTGTTGGGCTTCGAATGGCCACGCCACGAATGATGACGCTGTCGGCACATGAGATGCAGTGGTGTGACATGGTGATGACAGATGTCTTCGCAATGGATCTAGGATGTCAATCTAGCCAATGTGCGCGCACACACTTGCACATGCACTCGTTAGCACACCAGCAAGTGCGTAATGCCGAACAACGCATAGCACATACTGGTCCGACTTGTCGGGAGAATGGTTGATTTGGAATTCCAATACAATGAATAATGACATGCCAAATAAGCCCTGAATGACTGAAATATATAGTAGCGCTTGTCGCAATGCAGCCGTTCCTAAAACTCGGGTCGTAGTCATTATTTGCGTTGTTCATAAATACACGAATTTGAGAAATAAAGATACTCTCACACAGAGATTCCTTTTAGTAATAGTCCCAGCGTTGAAATTGTGGAAAGTATACTTACATATATACGTTTTTACTGTCGGAACTGCCAATATGAGTATCATCCGTCGTCATCAGAAGTCACGAAGCGCTTTTATTTCGTCCTTGAGGTGCTTTATTTCATGAGTTAGAACTCCAATAGTCTTCTGGTACATTTCTTGCTGTAGGTGGAACTGTCTTATCATCCCCAAATGCTAATGTATATAATATATATATATATATATATATATATATATATATATATATATGCATATATTGTATACATATAATGTGTGTGTGCGTGCGTATATAGTGGTAGCAGGAGTGAAAAGTAAAAACTGGGAGCACAGCACGGGGGATCGAAGAATGAAAAAGAGGAATATGATGATTAATGAATATTTCTTGCCACAGCATTAACATTTGAATCAATTCCATTTACTGTTTCTGTTTTTATGATGAGCTTTTACGCAAAAAGAATCTATATATTTATCCGACTGGGCAGTCAATACAAATATATAGTGAAAATAAATAAAGTTTCCATGCCATTACCACTCGAGATATTTCCTCCTGTAATTCCTCCTTCATTTGGCCCACCATCTACTCAAAAGTTTTGTGTTTACTACGGCATACAAAGACATTGAATTCTTTCGAAAGGTAGTAGATATGCATACAAAGACATTGAATTCTTTCGAAAGGTAGTAGATATGCGTACATTACGTGTTGCAATGGTCATTTCACAAATCAGTTATGTGAGTAAATTCGTTAATATATTTTGGATTGTAAATATACAGGTAGATAGCACACTAAATGATGTGATGGTTGATGCATCAACATCAGACTCGAAATTGCGTAATATTCTTATCATGATGGAGTAGTAGCAGTACATAGAGTAAGAGAAGTATGTACGCACGTACCTCTTCAACTGTAGATTTGATGAGTTGTTTATGCAAATCGTTAGCATCCAATCTTTTTCTCATCGACTGCATAATAACCCCACTACCATGTACTCCTCCTCCTCCTCCTTTGCCTGGTACGTTACTACTACCACGACTACTACTATTGTTCCTATTACTACTGGTAATACGACTACTACCACTAATACTATTTCCTGTGCCAATATTACTACCGCTGCTGTTGCGGTGATAGCTGGTTCTGTGATTTTTGCTTGCAGCACTATCATTATTATACTTTGGGTGAGGAATAGCAGGGTATTTTGTTTCATCTTTTGAAGCTAAAGCACCAGACGTTTGGTTATCACCATGTGTGATAGCGGTAGTAGTAGTAGTAGCAGTTGTTGTTGTTGTTGCAGTAGTAGGGGGAGGAGCACTCGTGGGTGTAATTGGTTTATGCTGCTGCGACTCTTGGTGTCGCCGTCGTTGTTGTTGTTGTTTGTCCTCTTCCTCCCCCTCCTCCTCTTCGTCTGGTTCTTCAGCAACAGGAACCATGGATGATCCAAACCTTAGGTTAAAGCAAGAAAGAGAGAAATAATGATGGTTGATGTGCTAGTTCATTAATTATTGATAATCACATGTATAAATAATAACGCAATCTTATTGATTGTTTTTCACCTTGATTTCTGGGATTTATGTGAATGCGAAGATGAAGGACGTTTTAATGATGATGATGAAACCTACAATTTTACCATATTTAAGCATTCTAGGAATTACTGCTTTCACGCGATGATAAATTAATCGTTGCATATTACCTTCGATGATACTAAGAGATTTGCCCCCCAGGCAGCACTCGTAGTAGTGTCGTCTTGATGATTTTGATGATGATGATGATGATGATGATGATGATGATTATATCGATGATCTCCTTTGTAATTATCACTGATGATGCTGGCACTGCTGCTACTACCAGTGCTACGATGGTCTAACACAGTACTAGGGTGCTTACTAGCTATAGCCGCGAAATTATTTTCTCCTCCTGATGCCGTCCCCATTCGTGTGGTTGCTGGTAAAATAAATGATGATGATGATGATGATGCTAAAATAAATGATGATGATGATGATGATGATGATGATGATGATGGTAATGAGTGTGGTTGCTGCTAAAATAAATGACGATGATGACGATGATGACGATAATAACGTTCATAATTATTTTCATCTTTATTATTATCGTTCCTAGTATTTATGTCGGCCAACGTTGTTGCCAACATAAAAATAATACCGCTGCTGTTTCGAATAAAGTGCATATCTTGGAAACTTGTATTAGCTGTTAACCATCAGAAAATTAAAATAATGATGTACAGCAAAGGAAAAAAAAACATTAGCAATTACACAGGATATCAATATATAAGATTTTGAATGATATCAATAAGCTGTTGTCGTCGTCGTTTGCGCAAAGATGCCATCAGTAGTATTAATTACTTACTTCTCGGAGTGAGGGCAGTGGTGTCAAATGAAGTGTCAATATTATTCGCAAAGGATGATGGCAAATGGTCCTTGATGGAAGAAGGGCTGCTGCTTGTGATATCCATTGATAAATCCGCAGAACGATGCTGATGATGATGATGATGACTTCTTGAAATAGTTTCTTGCATGGGCTTAATAATAATAATAATAATAATAATAATAATAATAATAATGGAAAATTATTTTTCTGGAACTTGTTTTTAACGCAGTTGGTCCGTCTGAAGAGAAATCGTTGTATATTTCTTCTTTGTCGTTTCATTGCATGATGATTTTTCTCTATACATATAGTACACTATATAGGAATAGTAGTACAGTAATAGTAGTAACGTACTATTGCCAAAAACCTACCTTATTTTTCCTATCGATTCTCATTTGTGGAGAAGAAAAGGAGTCATTATTGTTGATCATCCTTCCCCCGTGGGGATGATGATGATGATGATGATACGTGAAACCTCCTCCTTCACTGATATCCTCAGCGGCAAGTATACTGCCTGAGAGAGGGGGGGGGACGGGTTTGGACGACAGCAGCAGCAGCAGCAGCAGCAGCAGCAAACAAGCAAGCAAGCAATAGGGTTGGTTAGTATGAACCATCATTATAATTATCATCATCATTACTCAAACAATAGGGTTGGTTATTATCAATCATCATTATAATTATCATCACCATTACTCTCATAATCGTCAAGTATCCACCACTATAACCAACATAGAAATGATTCTACTAATCAATCATCATCATATCATCCATTATCATCATCATCATCCAACAGTAGCACTATAGTAGTACTATTTTTTATCTTCTTACTGTTGGCGTCAATTGATATATCCAATTTCTTTCCCAATGTGGAAGAAGAAGTAGTAGTAGTAGCACCGGCTGTTGATAATGAAGTACCACTTGATGCTGTAGAACCCTTCTTCTTCTTCTTGAAATAAACAGTATAGCAGTAGTAGTAGTAGTAGTAGTAGTAGTAGTAGTAATAGTAGCAGTTGTTGAGAATGAAGTGGCACTTGGTGCTGCAAAGTCCTTCTTTTTTTTTTGTAATAGTAGTATCAGCAATAGCTGAGGTGCTCTCCCAAGTAATTATACTGGATTTATATTTTACTTCCAGAATGTGATTATATCCGTATATGCATGCATGTATGTGTACGTGTGTGTGTGTGTGTGTGTGTGTGTGTGTGTGTGTAAACGTGAGAGAGAGAGAGAGAGAGAGAGAGAGAGAGAATCTCTGTACTACAACTATTAGTAGTAGTACTTTGTGCAATAATCTGGCAGTAGTAGTAGTATTGGTGGTGATGCTTTTATTTCCTCCTTTTTTCCCTTTGCTGCTGCCGATGTTGGTATTGGTGTTACTACTACCAATACTACCAATACTGCTACTAATGATGATATTGCTGCTGTTACTGCTGCAACCGAATTGTAAATCAACAACTTCCCTCTCATGTGCCTGATGACAACAAGTCGGAAGAAAAGAAAAGAACACTATTCTTTATCCATCTTCTACTACAAACAGCCTCATTATAATCATCTTCTTCTCTTACATTTTGACATATTAATTCACTTATATTGATTACAACATGATCATCATCATCATATTGCCTTCTTTCTTTGACATCAATGTATCTTCTTCTTTATTCAAAAACACAATACAATAAATATATAGCATAGAAGAACCACCTGAAACATAAAAGAATGGCCCTGTCCTTGTGACACTTTACGTAAGTCGTACAAGATAACTTTGCCCTAATGGTATGTTGTTGTTGTCGTCGTGATAATACACACATATTGTTTAAAATTCATGCAACAATAACTATAAAACACTTGTCCAGTAGTAGGCAGCAGCAGCAGCAGGATTGTCATCATCACCATCATCATCACCATCATCATCATCATCATTAACATAATCATCATCGTGGTTTAAGAATATTGTCCGTAACCTGACCTATGCACACAACTATTGCGTGTGCACTGCTAATAATAATCATACGTTTTACTTCTTCTTGCCAACATCGATGTGTCATGTAAACTCTCTATGCTTTCCGTTTCACCCTCTCTTCTCCTTTATATTTCTCTCTCTCTCTCTCTCTCTCTCTCTCTCTCTCTCTCTCTATACATATATATATATATATATATATATATATATATATATATATATATATATATATATATATATATATATATATATATATTCTCGCTCATTAGCTTAATCTTACGAGTTGTCGTCTTCAACAAAAGGACGGTCATCATGATTTACTTATCCAAAAATTCAATCTTATAATCATCATCGTCATAACTACCATCGTTAACTCTACTACCATTACATATAAACCCTAATTATATTTGTAAAGTGCTATTAGTAGTTGTCGTAGTACTATTACTACCAGGATTGTCCCAACAGCTATTGTTTGGCCATCCTCTAAAAAATCGATACACGTAACAGGCTCTGGAGTTTGAGCTACTTTGATTTCATTCCTTCAGAAGGGGGGGGGGGTAAGTTGTAGCAGAAGGGGTCAAACTACAATATCGAACAACTGCATATTATTATCATCATTATTATTATTATTATTATTATTATAATTATTATGTTACGTAGCTTTGACAACTACACTGTACTCCTACTGCTACTTACATTATTATGTTACGTAGCTTTGACGCCTACTACATCGTACCGGTGCTACTTAATAGAGAACATGATGGGTAGTGTTGGTGGTACTCCTCGTAATGATAATAATAATAATAATAATAATAATAATAATACTCTCACTACATCACTCACTCACCCTTTCGAGATGTCAAAAAATCTCAATGTCTGGTCCAAACTTGCACTGCAGATCAATGATCGATGCTGTAGAAGAAGGAGGAGGAGGAGGAGGAGGAGGTTGCATATTATTCATCGTAGCAGCAGATACAATACTTTGTAGAATATGCATCTCTATCAAAGTAAACCACTTACAATAATATATATATATATATATATATATATATATATATATATATTATATATATATGTGTGTGTGTGTGTGTGTGTGTGATGAATGTGCAGATACGCAGTTAAAAGAGAGGGGGGGACATTAATATTTCATTTCATACGAGCAGTATTCTTTTGTTTATGTATTAGGATTGATGTTGTTCTATAAACCAAAAAGAATGTCATTGCTTTATTATGACTTTGCTTTTTCAAATAAATAGTTGATTGAGTACTAGTTGTGAGTAGTAAATATGATGATGATGATGATGATGAGTGGGATTATGGGTGACTAACCTTCTTGGAAAATGCCATTCCTGTAGCAGGAGCAGTGTGTTTTTTAAAGCTAATAAGAGATTTAGCCGTATTTGAGTCCCATATTCTCACATGTCCGCTATCAGAGGTACCGCCTACCAACGCCTATTATACCAATCACCATATTCAAGCAGAAAGGAAGAAGAAGAAGAAGAAGAAGAAGAAGAATAAGAAAAAGAAGAAGGGTTACATTGAATAATTAATGCCATAAACGACGACAGCGGATACTACTTTCTTCGTGTATTATCTTAAAATCATAAATTTATATGATGATGATGATGATGATGATGATGATGATAATGATGGTGATGATGATGGTAATATGATGAGCATGTGAGATGCTCATTATTATTATTATTATTATTGTTATTATTACTATTACTATTATTTACATTAGGGTTGGTTGTTGTGTAATGTTGGTTTTTTCTCATCGCTATGGGGCGTCATTCATCATATGGGCATCAGTTGCAACCACCACCACTACTACTACTACTACTACTACTATAAGCGAGAGCTGCTATCTATGTCTTTCCTCTCATTACGTATGGCTCTCATATGTCTTTCCTCTCATTACGTATAGCTCTCATAGAATGGCGTATGGCTCTCATAGAATGGCGAGAAGACCAGACCTATTTTGTTTATGGCCTCTCTCTCTCTCTCTACCTCTCTCTCTCTCTCCCTCTCTCTACATTGTTGGCCAATCATACTACTATTTTGAGTATGTGAAGTATGATTAACTCTTCTTTTCATTATGATGAGATATAGCCTAGTAGCCTTTCATTTTAATTGTTGATTTTCCACTTTCAAAATCCACAATATATTTAAAAATTTTAGGGTATATGTGGTGAGGTGCTTTATTATTATTTGTTGCAATTGTTGATCATTAATTGGTAAATCATCATCATACCACCTTTTTTAATGTCGAGAATCGCATTCATCATTAATTAGTAAATCATCATCATACCACCTTTTTTAATGTCGAGAATCGCAGAGATGTGATTGCTTGAGGGGTTAGTCTCCGAAAAGTAGAGAAGTTGAGATGAGATATTGTATTGTGGTGTGTGTTGTGGAGGAGGATCTTCCCGTCAGTTGCCCCAGACGCTAGTAAAAGATAATTACAGAAACAATTATAAGAAGAGACCATAATAATGAAGTTACGATCATGATCATGACGAGATGGTGCTTGCAAGGAAAATATATCTTCTAATAAAAATAACTATACTACTACCCAAGAGCATATCTGCCCGTCCAAATGCGACACATTTTACTTCCGACTACGAAATAACAATTGTTGTTTATGAATCAGCAGCAGCATATTTAAGCAGCTTATGGTAGCAGCAGGATGATGGTTGTGATCATTATCATCATAGCCATCATCATCATCATCATCATCATCATCATCATCATAGCCACCTACTATTATTCACCATCACTATCATCATCCATTAGTACATCTACAACATAAGGTACTACTACAATCACAACCTTATGGCCCTCAAGAGTTCTAACAAGAGCTTTTTTTTGTAAATCCCACAGTTCAAGGTGCTTTGATTGACCAGCACTACAAAGATACCGTGAACTACGAAATAATAAATAATCGGGAAATAAGGGGTGGGAGGAGAGGGGAATAAGAAGCAGCAAGAAATTAGCAGAGTAGTCTAAGTAGTGTTCGGTTCGAATTGGTGGCTGTTTGTTATTCCCTTATTGTTATCATTCTCTATGGGTCATTGTTACTTGGAGCTGAAGGACAGGGAGTTTATGCTAGTATTTGCCTTTCTCTCTTTACTAAAATCTGAGAGCAGCTTCCCTGACGATAAACTTAGATGCAACTGTCCTCCAGCTGAAGCAGTGGCAACGATCTGGGAAGAGACATTACACCATCCATTGGATAATATACTACAAAAACGGAAAAAACACTAGAACCTGATTGTTGGTGCTCCAAGCAACCGCTGTCACAGCTGATTCCAAGGGCCGGAATTGTGACACCAGAGTTTTGGTGTTGTCTTTAAGACCCAGCTTCCATAACTTTACCTCTTTAGAACATGAGAGTATGGTGCAAAAGTCGCGATAAGCCTTTAATGAGGAAGCCATTTGAGAATTATTTTGTATCCAACAGTATATCACTGGTCCATGGGTCCCAATACTCGTAATGTTTCAGCCATATATAGGATGATGCACGGCCGACAGGAAGAGGGGCGGATTATCTGGTTTGTCGTTCGTTGTTGTTAATATTGTTGTTTACTTGAGGTTCTACTGGACAAAAGTCATCCTATTAATATCGTAAATTAATATCCACAATAATTTTGCAGCACCAATACCTTCTAATCCTCCTCCGCTATGCAAAATATCATTTGTCTAATGGTTTCACTCATGATAATTTACGCATAGATTTTGGTCTCATTTTCTAACCTGTTTCAACACTGCTAGAAGAGCAACCGTTAAGTGTGTGTCCATGGGCGCGCGTTTTATTGACAAAAAGTAGTAAGCGACAAGGGAAAATAAATGTCGTAGAATTTGTATGTCCTTTATCACAGATGGCATCGCCGAGTTTGAATTTTTGGTAAGTCTATCCATACACATTCCCGCGCTTTTGTATGTCAACTCAACTCTTTCGTGCTTGCAGATGCTTTCCCAGTTGTAGATCTAGGTGACTACAGGCCTGTATCGTTTTCTTCTACAGTTGATAACCGACTCTTTTTTGAGCATTATTTTATTCAATAAACTACTCGTAGATTATTACACGATGGTGGTGTTCGATGATAATCGGTGAAAATATGACCGACAATATTTTGATGATGATAGTTTGATATTTATTTCATGGTAATATTTCCGACAAACGAGAGCTCAAAATACTTAATGATGCTAATCACATCTGCAAAGAAGAAAAAGAGGAATCCGTAATCCCCCCGATAAGATAAAGCAACAAATTGAATGCGAAATTCATAGTACGACAAGGTTTTACAACAGTCTCTTAGGCAAAATACACACAGCAATATCTCGTATCTAAAGATTGCCCCCTCCTCGCATAATAAGAGCATTATCAACATGTTACATCCAAGAACTGGGACTCGATCTTATTCTCCCTGCTTGCTGTGGGGTCTATTGGCACCAGCCATTTGTGTGGTCTTGCTCGGTTTTCAGGATCCAAAAACCAACATAGCATTCGGTGTGCGACTTATCTCTCTAGCATTAGAGGAAACGTCAGAATAATTATGCTCTACATACATGATGTCGGTATCACAGAGCTTCTATTCACTTTTTAAACATGATCTCTTTTCCCCTAAAGTTGGCATGGTGCTTGCTGTGATGAGTATGGTAAGGTCTCGGCCTGGTTTATGCGTTGAGATGATGATTGTGATGTCCGTCGCGTCGTCGTTCTTAGGACCGAGAAAGAAGAGGGATCCCGAGCCTACTATTTCAGTCGCAAAACCTGTCAAAGTAGGAGAGCTTATTGCACAGTCATCAGGTTGATTGAGGGTATACAACTAAACAGAATGGATACGGTGGTGGTTTAAGGAACATAAGATTTAAAAGGATATATCGTTCATTTTCCAGACTACACATGACCTACGTAGCATACGAAGAAGGATAATTGAGTTTGTTATGGAGGATGCCATATACAATCAAATGTTTAGTATACGGGAAGTCCAAACGGCAGTGCCATCATCATCATCATCATCATCATCATCATCATCATCAGGGGTTGCAATCGGAGCTCTGTTGATAAAAAGGGGTTACAAAATGCTGAGAGAAAGAATTCCTATGGGACATCCGCTGGTAATATTACTAACTGATGGTATCCCTGTATGTGGTACTTCTGTAGTAGAAGTAGCAGTAGTAGTAGTAGTAGAAGTAGTAAGAGGAGTAGGAACTTAGCATCTAACAATTAAACACGATGTATGCCGCCACGGCAGTTACGTACACACATAGGAAAATGTTGGAAATCTACATCTCCTTGAATTTCAGAAATAATAGCATGATTAGGGATATTTATCTTTTTTAAGTAGTAGCCATATGTTGAATTATACATCTTCGCTCGTTAAGTAGTAGCCATATGTTGAATTATACATCTTCGCTCGTTGGTGCTGATGATAAATTTGATACTCCCATCTCTCTCTCTCTCTCTCTCTCTCTCTCTCTCTCTCTCTCCCTTTCTTTCTCTCAGGGAATTCCAAAGGCAGTCGTAGGAGAGGGAGAACCATTGGACCAAATCCCTTCCAAAACTGGCATGGTGTCAAGAACCAAAATCAATCAATTAATTTATATTATTATGTTGATCGTGTTGCAATGATATTAATATAGCTGTGTATCCAGTGATGCTACCTTCTTCTTTCTTGCTACCTTCTTCTTTCTTGCATCGATCATTTCAATTTCTATTCTAGTTGCTTTAATCTATCTTTCGTTGCTGATTGGTGATCCTTCTTCTTCTTCTTTGTGTTCTTCTACTACCTGCTGCTAGATAGATAAATGTAGTAGTAGTCGTAGTTGTAGTAGTGGTAGTACCAGTAGCAAGTAGTACCATTTATAATGATGCATCCATCCTCGTTTTCTTCATTAGATACAGTTATCTATGTATTTGTGTGCGCATGTGCGTGTGTGTGTGTGTGTGTGTTTACGTGTAATCACCATAATTTGTGATGATGACAAATGACATATATTACTCATTACAAAACTCAGGAAGAGCTTGGCTATGATCTTGGCCAATTATACCAAACAGAGTCAATGCTATGGAACCGTGATATCACAGCCAACTTTACAATGTTGGGGTCCGGTTTTGACAGCACAGGGTGATGATACATACCAGTGTGTATGCACTAGTAGTAGTGTAGTAGTAGTAGTAGTTGTTGTTGTTGTTGTTGTAGTAGCAGTGTTAGCTAAGTAATTCGATGCCCGGACTTGTGAATAGCCAACCAACCCTAATGATAATGATATCTCTCTATTATATAGTTACTAGGAGGAGAAACAATTCCTTCCGTTTCTTATTAGCATATCAGTCATAGTAACAACAGGTGTTGTGGCGCAATGATGAACATTCAAGTAATTGGTAAAAGGAGCACGCTTCTTAGAAGCGAAGAAGAATCAGCACAACCAACTGCCAATTTAGGGGAATTATTTACTTCTGGAGATCCAGTGGTCATTGCTATACAGGTAGTGATAGTAGTAGTACACTACCAAGTGATGTTTGGATAATCATAGGCATATGTGATGTAGATAATACACATTATCTCCGAAGGAGGGGATAGATCATGTCATTCGTATTCTTTTTTTAATTTTAGATTATATAATGTATTATATATATATATATATATATATATATATATATATATATATATATATATATATATATATATATATATATATGTGTGTGTGTGTGTGTGTGTATAATTAACGGGAAAATCCTAGTATCTGTGTTACTTGCTTACTAGATTCGGTAAGCAATTTCCACATGCTGGTTCCTTGTACTGTTGTACCGTTGTTTCATCTACACTTCTCTCTATCATCAGCAATACTTTGTAGTACTACTAATTGCTGCTACTACTACTGACTGCTACTACTTACTATAGGTGATGAAACCCATGTCGCGGAGATATTTGATATCTAGACTCAAACGTGGATTAATAGCATGGTGAGTGAGTGATGTATTAGTAAAAGTAGTAATTAGCAGTAGTAAGAGGAGGAGGAGGAGGAGGAGGAAGATGAACAGCGTGGTAGTGAGAGAGATATTAGGAAAGAGACAAAGAACCAGAAGGTAAGTAGAACGGTGTTAGAATTCTGCACGCCGCAGCGTAAATAAGATGCAGTATCAACCATGGTAGATTTCCCCCCCCCCCTTTCCCCCCCGTTATGAGCTGTGACATTGGATATTGGCTTCGTTTTAAACTACTAACCTTCACTATCAAACATCATGATCATGATCCTCATTCCTATGTAGTTCTAATATTTAGTCCATTTGGAGATATTATTCTTCATTAGCGATATGTCAGCTGTAGCAGTAATAGTAGTAGTAGTAGTAGTAGTAGTAGTAGTAGCCTATAACCAACAACATAGAGAAGGAGGTGGAGGTTGTGGTGAATACATAGTTATATAGTAGCACTCCCCTTGTCGGTTGGTTATTTTTCCCCCTCTCCCTCAGGATTGAGAAGGATGATAGAGCAGAAGTGTACAAGATGCTACGAGAACTAAGATCCCGACTCAAGGAGACATTACCGTCGCCAATTATGGCAGGAAGCACTTTGCGCTTCGACATGTAAAGGAGGAGGAGAATAGTAGTACTCGAAGACAATATTACATATAATAAATCTCTCTCTCTCTCTCTCTCTATATATATATATATATATATATATATATATATACATATGTATTATAGAAACTTAAATCTACATTTTTCTTATTCGGTGCTCAATACACGGATGGGTAGAACAATCAACACTTGCTGCTGCTGTTGTAATTTAAGGTTGCCATCCGGAAAACAAAAATCAAATGATACAGCAGCAGGAGAAGTAAGTGAGCCAGTGGTAGAAATTATTCTCGGGTCAAAGTCTCTTCTCATGATGCAAAGTAGGGTTTTCATGAAGCAACTCCTCAATATGGTATGTAATTTAATTTTCGAGTAGTACGATTGCAGGTGTGTGTGTATGTGTGTTTTGTGTGTAGGTGTAGTTGTTTCTTGACTTGTAATGTGAAATCTCAAGCTATTCACACATGCAAATAAGAAACCAGCACACGAAACAGCACCTCACTGCACAGCATGTCATCACACACTGAGCTCATCTAAACAAATACAAATAAGCAAATTCACACTTGTACATGCAAAGTATATGCGAATACAAAGACACTCATAAACACAAATAGATCGTTGGACCGCGCCCACTTTCTCCTTCAGTCAAAGATTCGATAGGTGAAACAGCTGTAGAGGTGTTGAAACTGGCATTAGCAAATGCATCCATGGAGGAACAAACCGAACCAGAAACCATTGAAGAGTCCGTCAATGCAGAGAAGGAGCCAGAGTCTGCACCGCAGGAACCCTCCAGCACTTCGAACTAAAACGTCAAAGAAGCCATGCATGTTTTCATGTTTGCGATGATGATGCGAACACGATTCATTTCATCACTCTGGTCATTGGCAATCTTTCTGGAGACACTGCCGCACCAGATGCCGCACATTCCTGCACATCATGCGAATTCTGCAGTCGCCACAACACACGTGCTTTGTTGGCCACGTTGTCAACGCACATCCCATGCATGCCAGCATGGAAGAGGTGCAAAAGGAGTCATCGAGTTGCTCATCTCAAATCAATGTGCCAAAATGCGCCAAACAAACAAAACATGCTGTGCGTTGATTTCTGATCCGGAGTCAATTTTTGATGACAAAACGGGTTTTCATTTGGCATGCATCGCATGGTCTGGTTTTGTTCAATGTTTCCAGTTTTTTGGATGACGTCAATTTTGGCAATTGGTGGTGGTGGTTTCAAGGCAATTGCTTTTTTTGTTGGTCACAATGAACAACGAACTCGATGCACAACGCAATGCACGCATGAACAAAGCAATTGCCTTGAAACCACCACCACCAATTGCCAAAATTGACGTCATCCAAAAAACTGGAAACATTGAACAAAACCAGACCATGCGATGCATGCCAAATGAAAACCCGTTTTGTCATCAAAAATTGACTCCGGATCAGAAATGGAGGTGCAGAACTGCATCTTTGAGACAACTTTTTGTGAACTCCCAAATTGACAACCAACAACAAACTGCTGACTGCAGCCCCAAAATGGGCGAAAACACATCACAATGAAAGAATTTGCCACAGATGAGTCTTTTCGCTTGTTCAACTGCACCTGTCGAAAAAGATGCAACCTCTGGCAGAAAGTGTCAATTGAAATTGCAAATCAGGGAAGTCAGGGTTGGAGTTTTCTCCAAGGCCATTTGTGTCAGGGTACAGGAGTTAGGGTTAGGGTTAGGGTTAGGGTTAGGGTTAGGGTTAGGGTTAGGGTTAGGGTTAGGGTTAGGGTTAGGGTTAGGGTTAGGGTTAGGGTTAGGGTTAGGGTTAGGGTTAGGGTTAGGGTTAGGGTTAGGGTTAGGGTTAGGGTTAGGGTTACGG
>ADNK01003277.1:65000-81911 GCA_000320545.1 Bigelowiella natans CCMP2755 | reverse complement strand
CATCGTTTTACCTATATCTTTGGTCAGACTGTATCGATTGTACTTGAAAGAATGCTCATTTAAGAGCCTGAAGTCCCAGTGTATATTTGGAGCTCTCAGCGCTATCACACTCACTTTGGGTACTAAATGAGATACCATGCAGGAAGTAGCTACCAGCTCAAATGAGTGATCCTGAGTTTACGACAAGGAGCAGATAAGATAACATCATTTGCGAATAAGTGGTACTGATATAAGAATTATATTTCTTAAGCATCTTCGTAATCATTCAGCTATGCTACCGTTAATCATGCCAATCGCGGGAGGAGGACATCCAAGCAATTGGGAAGGGGGTTCAAGCAGCAGGGCAACAACAACAACAACAACAACAACAACAACAACAACAAATATCTCTAATAAAGGATCTAGGGGAGGAAGAAAAGGAAAAACATGAAGCAGCAGTGTTAAATACGATTGTGCAGAGTATTTCTCTCCATGCTCAACTAACCCACATAGTTAATAGTGTCATTATGATCTGTTTTATAATTTTGAGTGATCATCATCATCTATCTCATATATCATTTGCGTGGTGGGTGTTTAAGCGGACGTTGCCCCAATTCTTTTCCATGTGAGCAAAGGCCATGCCCTTCTTTATGATTTCACCACTCTTGCTATCTGACACTGCATACTCTGCACGTGAAGCAAACGAGTGAACGTAATATCTGAAATGGCAGATGATAATGGCAATGAGGATGATGATGATAATGATGGCGACTCGAAACAAAATGTTACCGATTCAAATGAAGGGATCATCAACATGGCATGAATAATCAGTATAATCAAGATAATAGGAATGATTTCTTTACTTGGTTGGAAGTGGAAAACGAGAGAGTATAGGTCCCATAGGCCCATCAGAGTCTGGCTCATGAATGTTTCACGGTACACGATTTGTGATGTTAACTTAAACTCTGACTCCTAGAAAGGATGGATATTCGTAGGACATCGTGCCAACCGAATCATTCACGTCAAAGTAACCAAGTCCCTCAGTCTCAATTCTACGAATAAAATAACAACGGATAAGACCAAATCAACCACGTCCTACTTTGTTTATCTCTCTCTCTCTCTCTCTCTCTCTCTCTCCGGCTAAAAACATGCTTTATTATTATTATTATCATTACCTGAAGGATGACTTGGTCCCTGAATGAGATGAGCTTCTGGCAATGATGCTAACATGCGACTGGGAAAACTTTCGCTGCTCTATACGCATTGGTTTGCCGGGTAGTGATAGCAAGAGTGTCTGTTGTAGTGAATTTCGTGAAAAATACCGAAATGTTATCTTTTAACATTGGGAAGTGATACGACATTAAAACCCCTGTGTTGCTGGAAGAATATATGAATAGAAACCATTTTTTAAAAACACAATGTACATCCTGCTATATATTATTGACAAGTTACAGAGAAGCTGTCATTGTAGTGCTTCTGCCTCGGTGCTTGGTGAGATGCAAAGATAGTGGCAAAGCTCAAGTTCTGAGCATGATCGATGACTCGTACAAACCACCCATCGATGAAAGGCTGAATGAGAAGAGGAGGATGGGGTTGCGGATCGAAGGGACTCGCAACGGCTGTGAAGCATTTGAGCGCCATCATCATCATCATCATCGTCGTCGTCATTGTCATGTTTTTTAGAGCACTGCTTGCTTGTGTGGCCAATGCTTGTGGACATTTGGCATTTCTTTGGTGCGACAACTCATATCAGTAGGTTTTGGATGGCGCGACACGATATTTGATGCTGCGAATCGTTGTCGCAGAAACAAAATAGACTATGATTAAGATACATGTAACAATATAACAGAACATCCGAAGGAGGAGGGGGGGAGGAGGAGCAGGAACAGGAAGAAAGATGGCCTTCACAATTGGTAGAGGGAGACCGCACAGATGCATTGCATCCCTCGGAGCTATGGTCCTCCTCTCCAAGCCCAAGACGGTGATGATGACATGGATGATAGCAAGAATTCAGACGGTGATGATGACATGAATCAAGGGGGGGACAACCATGGATAATGATGGTGATGATGCGAATAATAAGGAGGGCCTCGATAATATCGATAAAAAGAATGGCGGGAAAAAGAAACTCAACACTGGAGTCGTAGTTCTCGGTTGTCCGTCACTGACTCATCAATGCTCTAATCATGAGTTGCAGTATTGTGCTGCCTCTCTTTCTTGATTTCTGTAGTATTGCCAATAACAACTCTGCATGCATGATTCTTATGATGATGTACTACCGGTGAGAATAATCCATTAATGGTCATCACTTTTCACCGTGTTATGATGCACACTACTACCACGCAGCTGGGAACCCAATGTTAGACGTGAGTCTGTCAATTTCCTCGAAAACTCTCCAAGAGCTTGGCCTCTCCGAGGGCCAGGAGACCAGATCTCTCCCAAGAGATGCAACAATAAATATTCTTCAAAATGTTAAACAAAATCCCGCCTCAGCATCTTCTGCGGGGGGTAGTGCTGTTAACACAGCCATGGCATTGCAATGGGCATTAGGCAATCTGGCAAGAAATGATGAAAGTAGCGGCACGAGTGCTGGCGATGATGCAGAGGGGTTCTTAGATGGTGCTGCTGGTAGCAGTGATATACAAGCATGCGTCTGTATAGGTAAGGTTAGGTTGTTGCCACTGATGATGATGATGATGATGATGATGATGATGATGAGCACTCACAACATAACGCACACCACAGTGCTACTACATATCATTCTCTGATCATATAGATGATAGCATCAAGTGTTTGTTTGAAATTCGCTTGTGGGGCTAGAATAGGAAAAGGAATACCAGAGTTAAAGGCTGTTTTTGTTGTTATTTTGGGTGCGCTTTTGGCATGATATGTGAGTTATATCTAACTCTCTTACGCCTAAGAAGGAATGAATATACCATTTCTTTTTGTGTTTTCAACTAATACTAGGAGCTGTTGGAGACGATGAGCCAGGACACCGTCTTGAGACTGCTCTCCGCAAAGCAAACGTAGCAAATAATATTTAATCTTAAGAAGCATGGCATCATACGTTCATTGTTAGTCGTCGATCAGCATAGTGTGCGGATTCAAAGATGTTATATTATTTCCTGAATGTATAAAATAAACCGCCAAAACAATTATTGTTATTCAGGTAAGACCTCTCTTTCAAAAAATACAGGTGATTCGTTAGTAGTAGTAGTAGTAGTAGTAGTGGTGGTGGTGGTGGTGGTAAGATCAGTACACCTACAAATCCATGTCAACATTAAGCTTGATGCTCTAGAGAGAGAAAGAAAAGACGCTCTAATGATAATAACGGGAAAGAATATCATTGTGTAATTAACAAAGAGAAGAAGAAGAAAACGACGAAGAAGAAGAAGAAGAATAGATGAAACGAATCTGTTATGGCTGTTCTTTCTTTGTTCTTTGTTGTTGTAATTTAGGGAGTTCCAACAGGTCAATGTGCTATTCTCGTGCCAGAAGAGAGTGGAGATAGGTGCTAGCTGATGATCATGATAATAATAATAACAATAGTAATAGTTGAAGAAGAAGAAGAAGAAGAAGGTCAAGAACTATGTGCAGCACTATCATCATCATAATTGTACTGATGATGTTTCTTACTCTGCAATTCTCCTCTGTCGTCATCAGATCCATTGTTGCCGTTCGGGGTGCGTACAGGTTGTACATAACAAGCATACATATCATCTATAATTGATCATTTTTCATGTTTAATCTGACGTGTTTGCAACATCATTGAACACTTTATCTTGCAATTATAGATTAAAATCATCATACTGCTACTATCAATACAATATATAACCAAAATATTAACAAAAATATTAGGCACTTAGATTCCAAATTCATTACTTGTCCATCCTCCCCAGCTCATAAAGCGATAGAAGAAGCAGAGGTGAGAAATACTAATACATCATGGAGTAGTCGGGCATCATGATGATGATGATGATGATGATGATGATGATGGACTCGTAGCGTTATTGGGTACGTACGTCATTTTTCATTGAATCGTTGATTCACTCATTGATTTTGCAATATTCTTATCCTTATTCTTGTTCCTCCTCCTACTCCCCCCCATATTTTCTTCCTAGATTCTTTATTGTACGTCATTTTTGACAAGCACAGAGGATCGGTTCAAGGCTGTCGATTACATGGCCTCATATGCACAGAAAGCAGGAAAACTGTTCGCACTAAATCTCTCTAGTGCTTCAATGCTTGGAGGTGATGATTTTATAATAATAATACGAAGAAGAAGAATAAGAATAGTAACATTCAAAATATTTCAATGAGTATTTTACACTAACGACCTCTCCAGTTGTCATTCAAAGATCCTTCCTTATATACCAGAAATATTGTGGGATATTTTATAGCTACCCCATGTATGTGCCGTTGATGAGTGCATGAAAAACATAGTGAAAATAGAGAGGAGTGAGAGAAACTAGATGCAGCACACAGTAATAGGATCATGATTGGCAGCCTTGATCATATTTGAGAGGAAGTAAATGATATATCGTTGTATCACTAGACGTAAAACGTAAGCTAGACGATAATCTATCTACGATCAATGTTGTTATGGAGGTTGACATCATTGCGATTTCACAACTTGCTGTTTCTTCTGCCAATAAAGCCTCTGTGGAGATAAGGAAGCGCGTGATCTCACTCCTACCAAGAACTGTAAGAAGTTGTCTGTAGATGAAAGATATATAACGATTGAAGAAGCGATGAGGAGATCACGATGTTTGATGGAGACGAAAGATACACACTACTAGTACTACTTTAAGAGCATTCCTCTAAGATATGGAAAAGTCAATTTAAATTATCGCAGTTGTCAATATCCATGCGTGAAATGTAAGGTGAGGACTGACTTATAATCTGACCAAATTCCCCCTCCTCTTCCTCCTCCTCCTCCTCCTTTGGTTTCCTTCTTTTCAATAAGTCACTCCTTTTCTCAAATGAATCGGAGGCAAAGACGTTAGCTCTCGCATTGCAGAAGAACAAGTCATTTCCACACAAGAACAAGTCATTTCTACACAAGAAAAATATGGGGAAGAAGAAGATGCTCCTCCAAGACCAGAAACAAGGTAGTATTATTACTACCATCATTAATATTTTTATTATTTATTATTAATATTTTTATTATTTATTATTATTTGGGTAGTAGTATTGATGTTATTTGTTGGGATCATGATGACTGATATTGATGCCTGATAGTATTGATGATTGATAATTCCACGTAAGAACTAGCTTCGGTGTTGTTGCAATTCATTTTCGTCTTCTTAGATTACTTTAAGTTATATGCACTATGGTCAGATAAAACTACTACTGCTGCTGCTACTACTACTACTACTACTACGGTGTCTTCTTCTCCCCATACTTCAATGACTGCAAGAGATGCGGCAAAAACAATTGCCACACATCTACTACTACCAGGAGCTACTGTGGTGCCTATTATGATGATATCAATTGAACATGATGCTCTCTTAGATTATTATACACACACACACACACACACACACACCGAGAGAGGGGAAGAGAGAGAGAGAGAGAGAGAGAGAGAGAGAGAGAGAGAGAAAGAGAGAGAAGTAAGAGAAACAGCATTATAAATTTATCTTACTGAAACATTACAACAGGCAGTCACTCGTGGCGCTAATACGACCTTGATTGCGACCAGATCTCCCATAAGTACAAGAAGGTCCATGGCAGCTGTACACGCCACTACTTTCTCCTTTCTGCCAACAATGACAGCTATGTATGTCACTGCAATTTATTCATTTATCAAGGCTTGTGTGCAAATTTCACAAGGTTTAATAATTCTAGGGATTGCTCAGAAGAAGAAGAAGAAGAAGAAGAAGAAGAAGAAGGCAATGATGCAACAGCTATCACCATAAAAGAGTACCCAATTTATGTTGGAGATCATGAGCAGCAGGGTAATAACGGACAGAAGATTGCAATTAAGACTGGCAATGATGGCTGCATAGTCGATAATGATGATTTAGACTACAAACTGGGGCCTGTTGTTGACACGAATGGCGCTGGTGATGCCTTTGTCGGTGGCTATCTCGCAGCTATTGCAGCAGGGTAAGCAAGTTTCACTAGTCAGAATTTGTGTGGTGGCAATCAATGGCAGCTACAAGTAGCTTACTCTTTTCACTTAACATACCTCACAATGTCGATTTTTGGTTTTGAGTATGCTTGCCATTGAAACAATTTGTTTTCACCAGATGTTGTTAATTTCTCATCATATCAGGCATTCTTTAGACTCAAACCAGGCTGTTGAAAGTGGCCATTTTGCCGCTGGCATTGCTGTTCGTTGTCGGGGCGCAGTGTGGGAAGGGTCTCGGTTGCTTCCTTCCCCCAAACCTCTGTAACTTGCTGGTTCCAATGCGTTGTACACTGCAACGATTCTGTCTCTCATCTAATCAGTCATGAAATTATGCACTCATCCATGCAAAACTGAATGTGAATCCGAGTCGGAAATTGCGCACCTGCAACGTGGATGCATGATGGGAGGACAACCATGCAAGGTGTGGACTGTGGCACTGCCATGCATGGGCCAATGCAAAGTACGTGTTTCACCACCTAAGCTTTTTTATTCTTGATTCCGATTCTCTCTTGCGAACAGCATCTGAAGGCACGATGCGACCATAAATTTTCAGTCGCTGCTCGTGGCTCGTAGAAATGGACTAGTAGCTAGGCATGCATGTCATTTCTAGATTTAGCTACAATTCTGTCAATGTCTGCTAGATGTCTACAAGTCCGCATCGATTTAGCTAGTTGTGCGCACGTTGCTTGCTCACGTCCCAGTACCTTTCATTTAGCCATGCACCTGGTTGCAGTTGTGCATGGCCGCAACACATGCTTTTGATTCGACAACATGCAAGCGCATCGATCACGCGCAAAGATTAGCGATTAGCGACGTGCTAGCGTGTGCAATGGGCTGACTGGGCTGACACATGCTAGTGTGCATGCTGCGACGTTGCTAGGTTGACAACATGTGCAACTAACTTTTCATTTTGTTGCCGAAGACCCATCACTTGCACGCAGCAAGTGCGAGCTACCGATCGAGGACGATGCCATGGCCGGGCGAGCGTGGAACGGATTTGCACGTCTAAACGTGGGCACCGATCGAGACCACGTGCACACATGGCACATCAGGACACTTCAAAAGGACTCACAACCACGTTCAAGCGAAATGTTGCTCACTGTGATGATCACGCGCAGCGCGCGCGTTGCCGACTCAAAAAATGCTCCAGTTGATTGGAAAGCCCATGCCGTCCACGAACACGAAACTGCTGGAGATCTGAAAAAAACACACATGATATAATGAGGATGTGAAAGATGGCGAACAGGTTTGGGCAGTGCCTCTGGTGTGGAACAATGCAGCATTCGATGCAGTTCGCATCCATCGATTCAAGGGGGAGAAAGTGCTTCATCTCATTGACGTTGCTGATGCCAAGAGTCACACCTTGAAGATGCACCATGTTTCCGACTTGGCAAAGCAGATCGGAGCGAAACGAATGTCTTTTTCCGCGGTTCGTTCGACAAAAAGAACAATCAATGAAAAATTCGCGTGGACAAGAATCGTTCCAGGACAGATGCACAAGTTCCGCATTGGAGAGACCTCTCACTTCTGGCCGGAAAACGACGACGTGAAAATCCATTGCGACGTGTTCCATTTCGAGAGAACTTCCCCTCAATGGCCTTGCACACAAAGACGACAGTGACGGGCAACAGTGCGATGATTTTTTGCTGTGTCATTTTTGACAAAGATTGTTTTTACAAAACACATGGGATGTGCCTGCTGTGATTTTCATCATGTCATTCTAGCAATTCAGTTCAGCAGTGGGTCGTCAGCAGGTGAATTTTTGAAATGAAAATTTTGTGTCGTTCCCCCACTGACGGCAGATGGGAAATGAAATGTGGGGTGTGGTGCACAGGTCTGCTGCGTCACTTTTAGCGGGCTTGCGGTAGCTGCTTAGCTTTTGTGCGCGGGACTGTGCTGATGTCACTGAGTGTCAACACGCGGTCCTGTGTGCGTTTGAATTGTGTTGATGACTTGTGACTTGCGCTGCATGCATGTGCGCATTGGGTTCCGGCGCATTCGCGAAGATTCTCGAATCTTCCAGAATTCTCTCGAATTCTCTGGAAGATTCTCGAAGCTTCCGGAATGCTCTCGAAGATTCTGGAAGATTCTCGAATCTTCCGGAATGTTCTCGAAGCTTCTGGAAGATTCTCGAAGCTTCTCGAAGATTCCCGAAGTTCTGAGAACTTCCATGCGCATGTGCGCAGCGCAGCGTGCAGCACGAGTGGACGTGCGCATGCTGCGACAGCTCCTTGATCGTGGGTGGCGCGGCCAGACCGCTGACACGCCCCCATGGACGTGGTGACCACGATCAGAGTGCTGATGTGCACGTGCCATTTCTGCCATGGTGACAGAACTTTTGCACGGTGCTGCACATGGACGCCATTCCCAAAGGTTTCGGAGTCCGAATGGTTGGCAAAATTTTGCCGACCAAACATCGCACCACCAGACGCCTGAAACTCTGTGCAGAGGCACAAAATTCCCAGGCTTGCAACTGGGCAAGGTGCCATGGGCATGGTGCACTCCGAAATCGGCAGGAAAAATTCTTGCCTGACTGGGCAAGGTGCCACCATTTCGGTACGAACTGGGACTTGTCCAAAAAATTAATTTTTTAAACGACACCAGTGTGCTTCCAGAAAAAATTCTGGAATCCCTCACGTGCTTCCAGAAAACATTCTGGAACATTCTGGAACATTCTGGAACATTCTGGAACACCGATCTGGTTTCCCATAGTCAGGTCCCCAAATTTAGGAACTTCGATCGACCGTGCTTTTAACTCTTCACCTTGCCCCACCTCTTGTGATGAGGCGAGCTACGTACACGTCCACGTCCCCCAATGGAGCTCTTCCCTGAGAGACGAAATTGCGGGCTGGGCTCCAAATACTGTTGGCTGGCTGGGTTGCAGCCATGCCAGATCGAGAAGGAATGCCGAAGAGAATACAGTCTGCCTTCGTGGGTCTGAAGGCATCATACTCTGGTCATAGCGACATTGTTCTTCCACACCTCCACACAGGGAAGGCAGTTTTTTTCTGTCTTATTTATTTTTAATTTCGTAGGTATCTCGTAGTATATAGCCTTATATCTTGTTCTTGTTTTGTAGGTATCCTGTCTTTGTTCCACATTCGCCCCCATGATTGTGCAGTGTCTGGAAGACAGACACTGTGCAATTATATAATCCATAGCGTAATTTACATTCGCCCCCATCGGAGCTGTGCACATAGCTGTGCATATAGTCCATAGTAAGATACGCAAGGAAAGGTACACACATATAAAGATGTGTGCCATTAAAACCTTGCAGCCTATATGTTCATATGTTGTAGGTTTCTAGATGGACGTGGGGCTTTTATAGGGCGTCTAAGCGGACGTGGGGCCGACAAGGCGAGGGAGCTTGTAAGGTAGAGCCTTTGTTGTTATTTTTCTTTTTCTGGTGCCTTGTAGCATGATGGTTAGTTTTTCTCTGTATGATATAGGGAACAAGAAATCACAGTGTTTCTTGTTGCTAGGTCCTGGTAGAGCCTTGGTAAGTATATCAGCGGGATTGTCCTCCCCAGGTATTTTGTTTATGCAGATCTGCTTGGTTTGATAGTTATCACGAACATTGTGATATTCTATCCTTATGTTCTTGCCTTTCTGTGTGAATCCAGGCTTGGCTGCAATGGAGATAGCTGCTTGAGAGTCACAATACACAGGTACAGGGTTCGGTATTTTCATTTTTAACTCCTGTAGTAACTGAGTGACATACACTAACTCTCTGCATATATCTGATAATGCTATGTACTCAGCCTCGCCACTGGACATAGCAACGACCTTTTGCTTGTTGCTCTTCCAGACAACAGGTGCGTTGCTTAGCGATATGAAATATCCTGAATATGATTTACCCGTTTTCTTGCAGGTCTTCCAGGAAGCATCGACGTAGGCTTTAAGCTCAGGTTTGGACGCTGCTTTAAAGGTAATTCTTTTGTCCTTTGTGTTGACCAGATATTGTAGTAAGCGCACTGCAGCGATGTAGTGTATAGTTCTAGGATCTTGACTGTAGGAAGCTAGACGAGATAGAGTGTAGCAGATGTCTGGCCTAGTAGCCACCGCTGCATACATTGCTGCTCCTATGATGGATCTGTATGCCTTCTGATCTACTTTTTCATGTTCCACGTATTCGTCTAACTTTGATCCTGTTATCATTGGTGTTTTTGCTCTTTTCGTAGGCGTGATATCATACTTCTGGGCGAGTCTGGTGAGGTAATCTTCCTGCGATATCCAATAGTTTCCCTCATTGTCGCTACCAACTCTTATGCCCAGTGTTTTCTTTAGCTCGCCTTCATCGCGAAACTCAAACTTGTCGCCTATTCGCTTCATGACAAAGTCCAGGTCTTTCTTATCTTGATATGCTATGCATATGTCATCCACGAAACATGACAATATGATGATTCTTCCTTGTCTGTGCATTATCATTAGGCAAGGATCGGAGTAAAGCTGGACGAAGCCAATGGCGTTGAGATGCTCGAGCAAGGTAAGGCTGAATATTGCACTTGCTTGTGTCAGCCCATAAATGCTTTTATTTACCAGTAGGGCTAGTGGAAGGCCACTGTTGTATAGCCGGATTTCATCAGGTGTCTTCGGCTTCCACCCTTTAGGTATTTCCATGTATACTTTACAGTCCATCTTTCCAGTTAGGAAAGCTGTAAGTATATCTATCCCGTGTAGTTTTAGCTTGAGGATAGATGCTATGGCTAACATTATCCGAAAACTATTTAGGGACAACGTCGGGGAATAAGAGAAGAAGGAGTCTTCTCCCGGGATCTGCGTGAACCCTCGCGCGACCAGCCTTGACTTATACCGAATGGTATAGTCTACATTTATTTTCTTCTTGAATACCCATTTAGATGTAACGAAATTTGTATCCTTAGGTCGCACTACCAGCGTAAACGTTCCAAGTTTTCGAAGCTGGTGCAGTTCCTCTTCCGTAGAAGGTATCCAATGCTTCTTATCATCTCCTGTGATTGCATCGTCATACGTCTTAGGAAGGTCCTCGATCTCATGTACTGATGGAGCTTTTATATTCATCAGGCGGTCGTAATAGCTACCAAGTATTCCGTAACGAATACCAGGTACTCCCCTATTTTCTCTATTCGACCTTCGAGGCTTACTTTTTGCTTTTGTTTCAGGCCCACCATCCTCTGGCAACTCGTCAGTTGCACTGGATGGTTCGGGGGCGTCCGCGTCGGCAGGACCTTCTGGATAAAGGTACGCCAAAGCCGAATCACTAACTTTGTTTCTCTTCAGCGAAGGAAACTTAAACACTGTGTGGTACCATTTAGTTACACGGACTCTTTTAATTTTCAGCGTCTTCGTGGCGACGAGAAAAGTACCAAATCTATCGTCATATCCCAACATACGTACGTATTCACCTCTAGCACCCATACCACCTGCAGGTCGGAGTTCCTTGTCAATGTGGTTTACTCCGATGCATCCCCAGGTAGTTAGATTCTTTAGATTTGGTTGCTCATGGTGCAGTAGTTCTTTAGGCGTTTTTCTACCAGGTGTGCTGCGATGTGAGGTGACGTTGTGGAGATATGCTGCAGTCTGAGCTGCGTAGGACCAGTATCCGACCGGTAAGCGTGCATGTTCTAACATAGCTCTTGTTTTCGCCATGATAGTCTGTATGTGACGCTCGGACATTCCATTTTGCTCAGGTGTTCGGGCGGTGCTAGGAACCCATTTTATTCCTTCGGAGGTGAGCCAGCTATGTAGCTTTGCGCTCATATATTCACCTCCACCATCCGATCTGAATTCGTCTATGCTTCCACAACCTGGAAGCTTTCTGATGTGCTTTATGAACTGTATGGTTTTCTGCGTAACTTCGCTTTTCTTTCTCAAGAGCTCCAAGGTAACCCACCTTGTTCCTTCATGTACGAATATTACGAAATACTTGTAACCATCCATGCTGTTAGGCATGGTCTTTACATCAGAGTGAATTCTATTCCACATCCGGTTTTTCTTGTGGATATCAGGTACACATTTTTGCTTCTTTTTGACAGCATCGTCCTCAATCTTTGCTTTATTCCGATGCTGTTTCATCCTTTCTTGGGCGCTTGGATCAAAGATCGGAGATCTTTTTGTTTTGGCTACATCACAGGCCTTGCAAAAGATCTTCTTTGGTATTTTTATCGTCTTGGAATAAGGTAAACCTTCTGTAACTGCATAGGTGTCTCTTATCTTATCCGCTGCGATGTGCCCTAGGATGTTATGTGCGTGCTTGATTGAAGATGGCTGTTTCATTGGGTAGGATTTAAATCTTTGTGTTTTTGTACTTTTGTTTATTTGTTTATATCTC
Source organism: Bigelowiella natans CCMP2755 (assembly GCA_000320545.1). Lineage (NCBI taxonomy): Eukaryota > Cercozoa > Chlorarachniophyceae > Bigelowiella > Bigelowiella natans. The sequence continues at coordinate 69,489 of ADNK01003277.1, read as the reverse complement.
AAATAAAATAGGCCGTCGTCTTGAAAGTCCCCGAACGCGTATTCCTCTCCGTTGGCGGTAATGCTTATTCCTTGTTTTGTTCCTTTGTACTCGCTGCCACTCTTAACTAGTCTGTTTAGAGAAATCACATTGCCTGCAGCTTCTTCAGAGTACAAAGCTCCTTGTAGAACAATTTTGTGCATCTTTCCTTGCTTGTTTTTTGTAGTTAGTTTGACGTCGCCTGCATAATTCACAAAGAATCCTGTCCCATCTTTGCCAACTTCTATGTATCGTGGTTGAATAGGTTTCAACTCGTTGAAGAAGTCGCGGTCGCAGAAGAAGTGGTTGTTGGCTCCGCTGTCGAGAAGGATCAAAGGCTTATGGTTGTACTTCAGCGTTTGCAGGTAAGAATTGTCGCGTGCCATCTTATTAATGTAAGAGGGTCTTTGGGAAGGGGAGCCATGATCAATAAAAGAATAGTGTTTTCCTTTGTTCTGCTTGCCTTCATCTCTCATCTTGTTTCTGCATTCCTTTTCCCAATGTCCTTTCTTGCCACAGTAATGGCATTTTGTTCTTTTCTTTAAGTTCAAGAAATAGTCTTCTCTCTTTTGCTTCTTGGAATTGTCTTGATATGCTTCGCTGTTGTATCTGTTCTTTCCCTTTTTGAATTTCCTCTTGTAGGTCTTCAGCTGACCTGTAAGTTCGTTTAGCCTTTTCTCCAAGCCATCGTACATCTTCACGTATTTGTGTTCTGCACTGGTGTGTCCTGCATGTTTCTTTGAAGGTCTCTGCCCGTCATCTAATGATCGGGAGTTTATGTGGGAGCGGATCATGTCCACTGCAGAGTCGAAGGTAACATCTTTCTTGTTGTTGATGACTGTAACTATAGTCTCGTATTTTTCGCTAGGTACAAGTCCTCGAAGTAGAGTGGCAAGCGCTTGGTTGTCGGAGTACCCTTCGTGCTGTGCCCGAAGTCTTCTGATCGTCGAGTCAAGGTCAGAATGATACTTTGTGAAGTCTCCATTGTACTGACCCATGTTTATATCACTTAGTTTCGAATAAAGTTTCCTGACGGCTACAGGATTGGTAGGCTCGTACTTCTCCAGCAAGGCTGCTAAGGTAACTGCTACGTCTTTGGGTTTTCCTTCGAGTAGATCGAAGAATTTATCAGGAAGGGTAGCAGTGAGGAAGAATCTTCCTCTCTTTCTTTTGTTTATCTTTTCTTGTGATCCTCTTCCTTCAGGTTTGGGATTGAGGATATCGAATTGCTCCGGGGATAGCTTGAGTACTTCTCGTCGGTGAGCGGGGTCGGTGCGTACATTGACTTCTGTCACCTTTCCTTCTATTTCTATGTTGACATTGAAGCATGATTCCAAATCCGCTGCTTCAAAGGCAGACATTAGCTTGTACATGTAGGGCTTGTAGTTGCTACCATCGTACTTGAGGGTGAAGTTTTTCAGCAGGGAGTCTATCTGCTTTTCTGACATGTTGTTTCGTTCCTGTTTTCTTTGTTTTCAGTGCTTTGGAGGCTTGACCGAAGATTGGCTGAGGGAATGCTGTTGTCGCTTTCAGTTCCTTCTTCTGGAAGGATGTAGCTGAAGGGGGGGGGTGGGGGGTTTGCTTGGTTCTTTTGCAAGTCCTCTTGAGGCTCATAACCTTTTAGCAGGCTTGCGGTAGCTGCTTAGCTTTTGTGCGCGGGACTGTGCTGATGTCACTGAGTGTCAACACGCGGTCCTGTGTGCGTTTGAATTGTGTTGATGACTTGTGACTTGCGCTGCATGCATGTGCGCATTGGGTTCCGGCGCATTCGCGAAGATTCTCGAATCTTCCAGAATTCTCTCGAATTCTCTGGAAGATTCTCGAAGCTTCCGGAATGCTCTCGAAGATTCTGGAAGATTCTCGAATCTTCCGGAATGTTCTCGAAGCTTCTGGAAGATTCTCGAAGCTTCTCGAAGATTCCCGAAGTTCTGAGAACTTCCATGCGCATGTGCGCAGCGCAGCGTGCAGCACGAGTGGACGTGCGCATGCTGCGACAGCTCCTTGATCGTGGGTGGCGCGGCCAGACCGCTGACAGTCACTTTTTGCACGAAAAAGAAGGCCGCGATTGTCGTCACCTTCTTGCGCACGGCGGTGTCAAACAGGGTGTTTCCGGCCTCTTTGGTGCAGCCCTCCAACCCTGACCCAGTTCAAACCAAAATTTGGTTGCCGAGAAAGCTCGTTTTTTGGACAATCGTGCGCGTCTGCACAAGTTGTGTCCAGCATCAATTTCAAGGATGGTGTTTTGCGCCACATTGCACACAAGAGTTGGTCAGTTTGTGAAGCTCCAATGTCGCCATTGCACCGTGTCAATTTGGGTGCACAGTTCATTTGAATTGCAGCTCAACTGATGTCATGGAAGCGATTTGATTCGCCAAGGATGTGGGGATGACGCTGCACGCATGCTTGCAAGTGCTCATCATCGCATGGGTTTGCAGCCACAACACAGAGCATCGCATGAAAATTTGGATGATGTCAAGAATTTGGTGCGAGCAAATTGTTGCACTCATCATGTTTGATCAAGTTCTCATCGGAGCTCAACATGACGCTCATTTCATCACACACTTCGAACATTCCTTTCTAGATGTCGCCTATGTCTCTACCTTTTTGATCTGTGTGATCTTCAAAATAGTCGTCCTTGAATCCATTCACCGATTCATAGTTTTCATCATCGTTTACTGATGTTTTCGTTTGGGCTTGCTGTCCCAGATGACTGGTGATTTCTTCAAGAGTAAGCCCCTTTGTTTCAGGAACGACGAAAAAGTACCTTGCATGATGATTTATATGTTTAAACTGCAGCATCACGAAAATCTGTTTATAATATTTTGAATGTTATTGGTGATGCTTGCTAACCAAACTGTGACGATGAAGGCGATTCCGCAGAAGAGGAAAAATGTTCCAGGAACAGTCAGGGCCTATTATCATTGATCCGGATAATAGGATAGGATTAATACGGTATTGGTTATATGCCTATTTTGCGTGCTGCTGTTGTCAGGAGACTACAATATTTAGCCATCTAAATATTACTAGATTTTTTGTATTTTTCCTTATCATCGTTGCTATCTGCAATTATACATATGTATATATATATATATATATATATATATATATAATATGCATTAATCACCTTAGAAATACTTAAGAAACTAATTGCGATGGTTCCAGATACGATCCTATTGAGGGTAACTGCCGCACTTTGAGCTTTGCCTCGCTTTCCAGTAGAATACACCTGTTTGTTGTTTTGCCGTTGTTGTTGTTGTTATTTTAAGAAAAGGGCCAAGTTCTCTAAAACATTATTCTGGAGAGGGGGAGGGAGCTTTTATTGCTCTCACATTATATCAATCACCAATCTATTCCCCCCTATGAATAGCACTCAGCAGAAAATAACCAGTATGATGTATAGTCTTCTTGTTGACTTAAATACTACCTCTGATGGCATCAGCCAAGAAATAGGAGCAGCCACTTCAAAGAAGAACATGAATGCCGACACAAAGACGATAGTCGATCTGAATTATCAGTATGAAAGGAGGTGGAGAACTGTAAGTTGATGATGTCATGATTCAAAAGGAGATGGTGGTGATGGTGGTGGTCATGGTGTGCATCGCCCATGCTTGTTTTCTCCTCCTGTTACAGTTGTTTCCCCCATCATGTTTTGACATATATATACTTTTTATTCATACATACAAATAATAACATGTACTTCTTGCATATCATCATTGTCAGTCATATTGTCTCAATATTCTTCTAAATCGTCGTGGTCATCATGCTCGATCCCCAACATATGTAGATATATAACTACATATATATATATATATATATATATATATATATATATATATTCCATCCTTATCATTGTTCTTGGAACAGATGCTGACTATATTATTTCAAAAATATACATCTCTGTCTCTCTCTCTTGTTATAATCATCATCATCATTACGCAAAGCCCCATTTGTATAAGAAGCTGAGAGAAAGGAAGAATAACGTGATAAATTGCATCGCCTAATAGTAGTTACATAGATGATGATGACGACGATGATGATGATGATCATGATGACAGAGCCATATGATAGAATAGCATGGTAAATTTTGGACGTTTCTACATTTTAATGCGTGCTTGTGTTGTGTTGTGCTGTGTGCATACTAAGATTGTGGCTGTCTGGTAGTATACATATTCATCATCATCTTCTTCTTTTGTGTCCTTCTTCATGGCTTCGTGGAAAACATCATCATTGCCACAGGAATTAGCTTCTATTGTTGTTGTTGTTGTTGTTATTGTTGTTGTTGAGGATTGATTGATCGATTGATTGGTGATGTACAACTATATTAGCTATTATTTTGTTGTTGTTGTTGTTGTTGAGGATTGATTGATCGACTGATTGGTGATGTGCAACTAATTAACCCCTCCAATAAGAAGCATGGGTCGTCTTCCTTGGGTATCTAGCAAAGGTACTGAAACTAATTCTCCTGCTAACT
>ADNK01003277.1:0-60000 GCA_000320545.1 Bigelowiella natans CCMP2755 | reverse complement strand
TGCGTCTACCATCGAGACGACGACAGAATCGGAAGAGAGCGACAGCCGGAGGAATCCTCTTCTCGCCTCTGACACCGAAACATTTACTTCTGATTTTGAATCTGAAGAATCTAATGCTGCGATGGATGTTCTCCCTTTCGGAGGACCCACAATCGTCACAACCAGCACCGCTGATCAGGCGGAATACTATGCTCGAAGAAAAATTCTTCTCGTCAATGGAACCCACACCACCTTAGCATTTCTCACTCTACTAAGATTTTCTAAAGAGCATAGAATGTCTTTTGAAAGCATGGATCTTCCTGGATCATTCAAACTTCTCGACTACGCTCAAGCCAATGCAGAGACGCAGAGAATAGTTTGGGCCTGGCTGGTGGCTAGATGTTACATTATCTCAAAAGAATTCCACATAGACACCCTTAAAAGTGCCCATAATACAACTTCAGAGGATGATGCTTATGACGCTCTAATAGACTATGCATGGACAACATTACAAAGATTTTCTCATGTTCCTGATACTACAGGACGAGTGTTAAGTGGGGGGGTTGTAAAGAGGTATGATGGTCGTCTTAAGAATGTCCTCGACGTGCTCAGTGGACTAGAGTCTAAGGTGATGACTCCATCGACAGTTCTTGCTGCTGCATCAAGAGGTAATGCCGATCGTCCAACGTTAACCCTCGAATTCATCAATGAGGCTGTGAAGTCTCTCGTTGCTGAGGCTCTACCTATTAGAACTGAAAAAGCGAAAAGAGATCAACATAGAAGATGTGGTGGTGTCTCGTTGGCAACTCCAACTAAGGAGCAGCACAAATGGAACTTCCTCACTTCAATTCGTAGAGCTCTTTTTGGAACCCAGAGTACAAATAAATCAATATAACTGTGTAGATGTGCGTAAATCGTAGTTGTAATAGTCTACAAAAATGCTCAGTACAGTTTCTTGACGAGTGTACCAAGATATGAGGCAGATATAGTTTTTATTCATTTGTTAAATGGTTTTAAAACAAATTATTAAAGTGATTAAGCTGTGATTAGTCACATGACATGCCATCATAAACAATGGTGCGGAGTTGTGAAAACTGAGTTGCCTTCACATCTATCTGTCTACATTGGCATACGATGCGGTGCTCACTTACTAATGCAACGTACGCGCTTATTTGTTAAGGTGTGACTATGATTACAAGGCACAAGGCATTGCATGCAACTGTTGGGCTCTCACACATTCTGCTAGATCATGAGTGCACCATTGTACACTTGCTGCTGGCAATAGTCTTTGCCAAGGTAGGTCGCCAGCCTGGAGCTGTTGCTCGCATGTTCATTGTGCAAATGCATGTGCACTACATATATAATTGCAGCAGCTGTAGCACAACGCTAGAACGTTAGCATGCGATCTCATCTCAGATGTTTCGCTGCGTGCCGCGAAGCACGGCCTGACCGCGCTCGCTGCTCTGGCAACATGACGTCAAACTCATGCATGCGCAACATGACGCTAAGAGCTGGCACTGCTGCGATGCGCCATCGAATCACATTTTCATGGAAGCTAATGAGGTTCAGTCCTTGCACGTTGCATGCGCTATGCGTGTGCAACAGCTATTAGTCATGTGCTAGTGTGATTTAGTAGCAGTCTTCGCTAGCCGGATACAAAGGTCTCCGCTCTCGCATGTCATCGAGCGCGCGATGCACATGCTGTAGCTGGGCTAGTTGCGCTACGTTAGCAGGACGCCCGTCGTGGTTATCATGCATGCGCAGATGATCCTAACCTAGGTTATTTGGCAAGGCGTGACGTACCTACATTGTTGTTAGCGCACTTGTTCGACATAATTTCACACTGTTATTTTGCCTACAGTGCTGGACATTCATGCGAATGCGAGAGAAGTTAGTCCTGTGTATATGACAGACAAGAATATTTGGTTGAAATCCATCATCGGCAAATAAAATGCAGCAGCCGCAATTTAAGTATGACAATGCCATGGGATGCTACGTGTTTATTGAACTCAAATATCTGGATCATATAGAAAATTATATTTCTTGTGCTTGTAAGTCAATCGGCACAGTGCGTGGAATGGCTTGCATTTATCAGGAGGAAGTCCAGCGAGAAATCCGAAAAAATCAGCAGCAAAATCCTGTTAATTCAACATTAATTAGGTAATTTAATATGTCATAATTTCTCTAATGACAGTACTTACTTGGCAGTTTCTGAAGTTCTCATCATACTGAAGATATTGTGACAATTAATAAGTATATTTTTGCAAATTATGCAAGAATCATCTACAAGCCACATGCACATGTATGTTTGAGAGGAAATAGGAAAAGAGAGAGATGGAGGGAGAGAAAGATGCCAATATGATTGGAAATACGAAAAACTGTTATACTATCTTTTAGCAGGAGCTACCGTTTTTAATAACATTTGATCGTTTAAATTATACTATCAAATCACCTTGCCGTCGCAAAGTATATAGTTGAGAATATATCGCATTATGTCCGATTGCTTCCTATGAGTCAAGCGTACCTTCGCGGATTCGGATATCTGAATTTATGTTGAAAGCAAAAGCTAATTTCTCAAGGATGCGTACTTTGGCATTCTAAGCCAGCTTATGATACCCACCTGCGGATCAATAAAACGAAGACCACGACCAGAATACTGGGGGGAAAATGATTTAGCAGATAATTTAGAGATGTGCATATGCATATGCGTTTGTATTGGTATGTTCATTTATTTCCCCTTCTTTCTCGTCCTGTAATGTGCATACCTTTCTAAGATAGTTTTCGAACTCTTCTTTGGACTTCACTGGTAGATCTACAGCTCTGACTTCCGCCCTGCCAATGATAACGACTAAGACTAATTTTGAAATAGTGTAGCACTATTTATATCCATTTTTTATTAGAAGGAAAACATATGTACTGCTGCTAGAACCATGAACCTCAGTTACCTGTCAGTTAACCAAGGTGTTTTCATGCCTATTTTTGCAACATTGAAACCAAGATATATAGAGCAGAGTAGTACACAAAAATTTGATCAAGTAGACTCACAATATCAGTAGTAAATATGAGTCGGATACAACGTCCGTCAGTCTTGATTCTTCTTCTGTCTAATACTCTTTAATTTCCTCTTCTCTTCCTTCACTTCTACAAAATGCTTACATTAATAGGAAAAGAATAATTTTATGCAACTGCTACTATAGTTCTTTCATTAAATCCCAGGAATCCTTACATCCTGGCATCGCCCGGTACAGCCCAGGTGGTTTGGCATTTTTATCTACCACCCAATTCGACCTATTAACAGTGATGGTGCAAATAGTCATGCACTACTTACTTTATGATTGAGATATCATACTTTATGTGCCCATATGTATTAGTGTATGAGGTTTCATGTGTGCAATACGTGTATTTTATTGTTGTTTATTATTAATGCTGATAGAAGATACGAGGGCCGTAGAAAAAAATACTAATGCATTACACCACTACTGCTACTATTTGCAGCAATACTACTGATACAACTGACTTTCCTCCATATCCGGAGACTCCATTGAGAAAGCCCAATTCAAAAACCGTACAATATCTATTATGTTAAAAATTTGTTACAAAATAGAACTATTATGCCGTAAAGACGTCATTAGTAAGATTGGCATAATAATGGCAATAATGTAGCATCTATGTGGTGTATGTTCCCCAACTCTGACTCTTTTTATCCTTCTTGTATCAATTATCTACAAATTATAATCATCTCACTGTCGATGATCCCACTCAACCAGCACTCCTGCATGGTATACCTAAAAGGTAACACCCGTAAGCAGAAGTATATGTATTTATTTCAGCATCATATAAGAATAGTAATCTTCTCTCCTCGATTCCTCTCATTTTTTTGTTTTTCTTTTTTTTCCCTTCTACACCTTCTTTTGAATTATACTTCAGTATCATCATTTCAGTATCATAATACAATCATTGTATCACATACTAGTTGATCCTTGATAGTTTCCGCTCGTTTATAAGAATACCTAAATCATGCAGTACACGATGCAATTTCACACACACACACACACACACATACAAACCAGCAATAAAAACCTGTGTATGTGTGTGTGTGTGTGTGTGTGTGTGTGTGTGTGTGTGTGCGAGAGAGAGAGAGAGAGAGAGAGAGAGAGAGAGAGAATTAAACGGAAATGGTCACAGAGCCGCAGTGGAGATTAATTGGAAAGCTAAAATTAAGAAAAAATAGAGTTCGTGCTTGATATACTGGAACCAGAATGTATGCTTATTTAGCAAACTTCTTCTTATATCCCTCTCGTTCTCTCCCCCTTTCCCTCCTCCCAATATTAATTTCATTTTCTAGTTTCAAACAACCGATTCCGTCGTATTTTTATCATATATTATTATTATTATTATCATCGTTATTGACCTGTGAGCAAAATGGTGAATTCGGACGGCAATAGGCTCACTTTCATGCTCCCGAATCAAATAGCTGTGTGTATAATGCAGCAGGAGTAGCACATCGGGAGGTATTGTATAGTAGGACAGGTGGTATAAGGATATTTTTAATTCTACTAAGGAACATAGATGTTGGAATAAAACCTTGTACGGTTGACTACGATGACAGATGCATACATTTAAACACACACACACACACACACACACACACACACACATAGAGAGAGAGAGAGAGAGAGAGAGAGAGAGAGAGAGAGAGAGAGAATACAGCGAAGGGAGGAGGGGGGAATATTACTCTTCACATGGATAAGAATAATGTGCTGCAAGCAGTAATGGCATATCTGCCGTCTATTTATTCTTAAACTTTATATTTTCAATTTCTATTTGCACGCAACAATGGCATACTTTCGGAGATTTCGAATCATCTTTGTTCCAATGCTTTTTAATAACATAGACAGGTTGCTATTCAATCAATTAAAATCACTGGTTGACATAGAAGGATTGCCATTTGATAAAAAACATTAGTTCTCATATTTAATTAATGCCTTTCATATATTCCTCATCAAAAGATAATGCTAATGTAAGAATAGTAATATGGAATTATTGCCTCAACGCTCCATAAGATATTATTCTCTCATTTTAAGTAATGAATTTATTTCACTGCCATTTCTCACCCTACTCTCCTTTTCGAAGCCTCACGACAGGCAAAATACCTTCATGTCGAAAAATTCTATTGAATGGTGGTGGTGATAATGATACTGATGATAATTGTTATGATATCATATCAAATAGTAGTAGCTGTAATAACTTACAAAAAAACTTATTGTATTAAAAAATGTACGCAAAATATATATTATTCATCATCTTTAGTGCAAAAAAAGCAATCATTACCACCAAAAGTGACCGGGAGAATCTTGGGTCCAACCCTTTTTGCTCCTATCATTAACATATCATTACTGTGTGTGTGTGTGTGTGTGTGCGTGCGTGCGTGTGTTGTGCATTGTAGAAGATAAAGTGTGTTTGCTCTTTCGATGAAAAAGATGCACACTTTCAACTACTATTACCACGATGGCGATACTAATGTTGCTCTCACAGAAAGTCCTAAAGAAGGAAGAGGAGGATAAAAATGAGGAAATGGAGCAGTTGTGGATAATCACTTTAAATATTCCATACCACAACACTATGTATTACATAATTTGATGACGAAGAGCGCGGACTACTAATTGACTATGCAATAGAATACAACAACATTAACCATCAAAATTGGCTGTTCGTTTCTTCTTGTGGTAATATCATACTTATTCTTCACGCATCACCATTTTTTGCAGCTTCTACTGGAAATTCTGGCGTTGGAGGATGTGGTTGTGACTGATACGAGTTATAATTTATTTCTACTATCAAGGTAAGATTTCAACGGGAAACTTTTTTATTATAACTGATATTAGTAGGTTGTGGGTCATAACCCTCCACACCTCATTTTCATCTAATCATATGTGAGCAAGTGAGGGAGGAACGATTATATTATCCTTGATCGATATTGACGAAGGTGACTATAACATTATCAGACACTAATATAACTTGAATATTTTTTAAAGTTTTCGCCACGCATCTTTGTTTGTTACTTTTTATCTGCTGCGTATACAGACACAGGAGATCAAACAAGTACCTGGATGACTTTTGCCTTTCCTTTATTTTTCCTACATCGTAAAATCCAAGAAAAATCAAATCATATGCTCCTTGACAATAGAGCAACGAATTTTATTATATATATATATATATATATATATATATATATATATTTCATTGTAATTGTTTTAGAACTTTTTTGAAATTTTTATCATCCTCCACATTTTCTAACAGGTCGGTAGTAAGGCAGGTTGCTCGTTAATTTTTTTGTCATTTTAATCCATTGTATTTTTTATTTGATAAAATATTTTACTTTTTAACTAACCCTTTGTATTTTTTATTTGATAAAATATTTTATTCTTTTGATTTATTTCTCAAGATGAGATATATTAAATGGAAGCAGGAAGCATTACCTTCTTGCAGGACTAGAACGCCTCTTTACAGCATAATTGGAACTACATTGATGGGATTGACCAATCATATCACAATCACTATTATAAAAGGTAAGTATACGCCACTCACACACAGGAACATGCATTACTACCAACAACAACTACTATTACTACTACTATTTCTACTTCAAAGAATAATATATTAATACTCTTAAACAATGGGAGGTTTTTTGCATGCATCATCACCTGTCCCATGCACGGATGATGCGATTACCAAGCATTCCCCTAAAGAACAGAGAAAACCACATAGCCCCATAAAGAGAGAGAGAGAGAGAGAGAGAGAGAGAGAGAGAGAGAGATAACGAGCAAATTTGAGGGTAGATATTGTATGTGACTTAAGTAGTAATTGTTAGAAATTAAACAAAAATATATCATCTTCTTTCTGCTGATTGTAATTGAATTCATCATTTTCTTCGCTTTGCATTATATGAATTGCCTAAACTATTGATTTGAAAAATCTTTTTTTCCCTTGCGCCTTGCCTCCCATTTCACATATGCTACTCTTGCTGCTGCTCATCCCACACTCTCTTACTAGCACCCTCACTTTTCTTTGTAGGTAATGGAACGCAGCTGTAAGTAATTGAGACCTCCCCATCTGTGCGTGCGTGCGTGCGTGTGTGTATGTGCGTGCGTGTGTGTATGTGCGTGTGGTGTGTGGAATACATCCTGCCCCTCAAAAAAAGATACAATCGTAGTAGCACATGCACACATGGGTATATGATTGTTATTATTATAATTTCTTTTGTTTTAATATTAAAACGTAATGATGATCTATTCAGAACTAATGCCATTGTTCATGCTTCTTGCTGTCTAGCAAAGTCACATAAACAGAAAGTGATGATGGAATTGTGTAAGTAAAACAAAAACCTTCCTCCCTCCATAATATATTCAAGGATTAGGGTTAGGGTTAGGGCTAATGTTTATCATTGTTATCCTGTAATAGCATGGCATGCTGCTTCATCACCCATTTAAGCCTCCGTCAAGAGACTTGAAGATCCAATATTCCCCTCCTTCTTTATCATTCTTTTGGTCTTTAACACTCATTAATTTTGCAAAGAAATCCGTCCCTTTTATCTAAAATCATTGAATTAATAACGTTACTGCTACGGAGTTAGTGTTCATTCACAACCCCCCCTCCTTTTCATTATGAATAATCTTGTTTGCCAGTTAGTTAGTAAGGATTCTTCTTCTTTCATTCGAGCATATTGACCCTTCTTCACCATAGTAATTTTAGTATATATATATATATATATATATATATATATATACCTATCTTTCTTCTATCATTGCTGTAGCAAAAAGTAGTACTACCTGTGGCCTTTGTCGTCTTAATTTAAGTTGACCAGATGGGAAACAGTGTTTGGAATTTTTGTAGTTGTCTTGAAGAATCTGTAAGAAGAAGAAAAAGAGGAGTGATAGTAGCAGCAGCAGCAGTAGTAGACGGCATTACTTTTTTTGATGATGACGATTGTGACGATATGGTAATACCATACACCATAAGAGTACTCACAACAGTCAAAATATAGATTTTTACGTCATCATGGAAGTAAGTAACCTGAGCATGCCATACAAAGCCTTCTCTATCGTCTTTGCTGTCGCTTCCAGTTGTTGTCTTTTTCTCCTAAATGTGTAGAAAAGTGATGAAGGTCTTGTGTATTATATATGTAGTAGTGTGTCAAATAATAATAATTATAATAATAATAATCATAAAATGAATATGACAACTGCAATAATAGGTACTACATTCTTACAATTACTCGCACATGATAAATAAAGCGAAGAAAACAACAGAAACCGCTAAGATGATTGATTATTATTCACACCATTACTAAAAACTATCTGCAGTGAGTAAATGCTGTTTCTCTGCAAATTGTGTAAGTGGTAGCAATTATTATCTTTGATAGACTACCTTTGTACTTCTTATATGATGTTCCTTCCTTTTCTGCTTTGGGATTGTTCTTTTTGCTGCTGCTGCTGCTTTTCCCAGATTGGTTGATTTCTCATCACCATCTTCAGTATGACCATCATAATCATCACCCTCCTTTGCGAGTTGCATTAAGACACAAACATTATTCAGTGCCAACATTTTTTCTCTTCGGTCATCATCATATATCTTTTGCTCATAATTTAAATGAATCTATATCAAGTATAATAGGAATTATTAGCTGATATGGAAGGGGACGAGTTACTTATAGGTTATAGGTTTGTATCAATAACTTGCGCTAAATTTATAGGTTTTTATCTGTAGTTACAATTATGGTGCATGTGCTGTTGTGATTCGTGAGAAGAGGATGATGATGATGGTGATGATGGTGAACAACTGACTAATTGACCAAATAATAATACCTTCGCTTGAGCTGTAAATAAAGAAGCATTTGAAAGACGGGATGGGGACATACGGACTAAAATATAATGAGGAGGAGGAGGGGGAGGAGGAGGAGGAGGAGGAATAGTGCAATAGATTAGAAGATCTTATTGCCATTGAGTTATTATTGCTTAAAAGGGATAGAAACAAAAGGAAAACTATGGCAATGTACAAATTTAAACAACGGATGAGTAGTAGTGGTACAACAAACATTTGTATGTTGTAAGGCGACGGTGTAAAGCATAGTCATACTATATTCGTGAGGAGCCTTAAAATCAGCATCACTGTCTTCTTCTTCTTCACCATCCCCGCTATCATATTGGTTCGGTCTGTTCAAAGGAGGAAGAAGGGTTTTGATTAGTGTACTATTATCTATTTACCAGTAAGTAAGGGAAGGTCATGAAAGAAACCATGTGATGATAATGATGATGATGATGACGATGATGATGATTCCATATTTCCTACTACTTACTCATTTGCATAAGGAGCATCCAGCACATTCACGATGGCTTCCTAATATGAAATGTTACGATATGTTAGCAGTGGTAGTGGATGGAGTCACAATGGAAGAAACACACACAAAAGTTCAAAGTAAAAATTTGGTAAATTGTATGTAATTGGTGTTACAATCAAACAATTTAAGTGTAGTAAGGATGGCTTCGATAATGATGGGACCAAAAACTACAATCACAACAGGAACAAAATATTCGTAATTGATGTTTCCAGCAGCAGCAACTCACTCACTCCAATGCTTATTGTGAAGAAGAAGATGGCCTTTTCTTCTTATAATAACTTTACCCTCTTTATTGCACCAATCCTAACCCTAATCCTAACTGTAGCCCTCATCACCTTCATTAAAAGCAACTGCTGCTCCGCTATCTAGGTGGGGGAAATTTCAACAACAGGGCATGCCAGTCAGTCAGTCAGTCAATCAGTCAACCAATCAGTCAGATAATCAGTCAGTTACTCAGCCAAAAACCAAAATGCCCGTACCATGGTACATGACCTTTATTTTAGCGAAGAATTGAGAAAGCTCTTCCAAAGAAACCTTTGTGAAGTAATTAGCCAAGCAATTAAGGTTATAAGAAGCTTCGAACTTGTTCGTGAATCTTGCAACCAGATCAGTTTTGAATTGCCACAGGACTTACGACACTGATTTCAAAATGATCACTCGAGTACTACTACTTTCTCATCTCCATCGATATCTATCTGTTTCAGTTTAGGAAACTCGAGTACTACTTTCTCATCTCCATCGATATCTATCTGTTTCAGTTCAGGAAACTTTATCGACTCCAGAGCCTGTGCATATTAACAATGGACCAAGAATGATTTTATAAAATGATTATATAAATCGTAGCAGCAGCTTAGATGTAATATCACTTTGTCCTGGTGGATGAAGTGCACCAACTGGGTATATTCCTGAAGAGTTGAGGTACTACTTGTGATGAGGAGTAGTGCTTTTGTAAATTAATGTGAGGGAGAACAATAGTAGAAGCTATAATCAATTTTGATACGAGTATTATTTTGTTCTTGATCATAATAATATGTGAAAAATAACCCCCGGTTCCAAGAAGCCAGATTTGTTTGGGTCCAGTAGCTCGAAAATCTCACCCACTACTGGCTTTGTACTTCGTGCTACACACATATTCCATTGTTATTAATAGTTATAATAATACACAGGATGCTATCTCATCCACTACTACTACTAACACATAATACACAGGATAGATGCATAGATGATCTACTCCAGCAAATGGTTTGAACCAAATTGTCCAAAGAAATTGTGCTGACCTCCCATGTAGTCAGGTAGTTAGTGAGTAAGTCTCTTGCTGAAGGGAGGGATGTTCCTCTATTATTCCTCCTCCTCTTCCTCCTCCTTCAGTTCAAAATACAACGAACTTAACAATCGGATAATGAGAAGAATCGGTACAACCGAAAACCATAAAAATCCATTGGAAACACTACGAGCGACAATCTCATTATCCCGAGAATTGAAAGAAAATGCGGTACTATTTACAACTTGGTCGCTACTACTAATACCACTCCCTCTCTCTTCGAAGCTCGTCCACAGAAGAAAGAAGACGAAGAAGAAGAAAAAGAAGAAGAAAAAAGCACCCTCGTCATTAGTATCGGCCTACATTGATCGTACAAAGATCAGAAACGATATAGACTAGTTCATTCTGCTTCAGGACACGAAGCCGCCGTCCGTAGAATACATCGTATCGTGAGCAAGGTTATTCGCCTGTAACAACAATGAGGACTGGGAAAAAGAAGAAAACACTATTATTTTCCTCCACAGCAGCAGCAGTTTTAGTAGTTGTAGTAGTATTAGCCGTAGGATCCCTATTGGTTTCAAGCGAAAGTAGTAGTTTCTTCTCTTCTTCTCCTGTGGCTGCTGCAACCCAGCACAGCAGCAAGCTATTCATTAGGAGGAGCAATCGGGCGATCTCAACAGCTGCTGATTGCAGGTACCTACTTTGTACTAATACCACTACTATATATATATATATATATATATATATATATATATATATAATATATACAGATGATAGATAAGATATCAATTTCAAGGTGGTTTGCAAGAAATCGTGCTGCGAGGAATCTGAAAACGAAGACCGTAGGCTCCTCAAGATATTTGATACTACCTCGTCCTGCCGTTTCAGGTTTACAGTAGTAGTAGTAGTAGTAGTAGTAGTAGTAGTAGTGTGGTAGTAGATGTAGTAGC
Source organism: Bigelowiella natans CCMP2755 (assembly GCA_000320545.1). Classification (NCBI taxonomy): domain Eukaryota; phylum Cercozoa; class Chlorarachniophyceae; genus Bigelowiella; species Bigelowiella natans. The sequence continues at coordinate 48,413 of ADNK01003277.1, read as the reverse complement.
AGTACTTATAGTGGTAGTAGCATGAGTGCATGTGTCCAATCGAATGTACAGCATCGTAAATAAAGGCATTAGCTTTCATCAGTAGATCATGGCCGTTGCATCACAATCGCCCAATGTGATTACAATTAGCCCATAATTGAGCTTTATTTTTAGTTAAGGCTAATCTGCCGCACCCCCGCAAACAAGTAGTGTACCCTGCTGTACATTCGATTGTTATGATATTACGTTCAGGTATTGGCAGCGGAATGGACACCACACCAAATTCCCAAAGGTGGTTCTCATTTCTCCTTGAATTTCATAGGCGGATATTTCGCAAACTTAAGTTTTGTAGTAACCCTTCGTAGCTACTACCACTTGTATTCCAGATTATATTTCACTCCTTAATCTACCCTCCACTAGTGCTTTAGAGAGAATCAAAGCTGCAAAAACGTACCAACGGAAAGTCAAGCAAGGTAGTTGATTCTTCACATTTATATATTTCATTATCGATAATCAAAAATCGATTTCCTTATTCCGTACGATGTTTAGAAAACGATGAAGGAAATACTTTGAGTCCAGAAGACGATGAAGCTATTCTCGGTCAAAAATCATATGTACATAGGGAAAAGTTAATACATATTTATATGTATACACAAGAACATCATAATAATTAGATATTTATTATACCTATTACTAAGCAGAAATCGAACGTCGTGATGAAGGTGATGAATCTGGTAGTCAATTTAACAACATCAAGGCGGCTCTAGATAATCTCAAGACATTAGATGAGGTAGTTTAGAATAGGAGAAGCTGTTGCATGTAGTAACATTATCGTACTACAACCAAAAAAGTCGAGAGAGATGAAATTTACTATGATATTTGTCTCTCCTTGTTGGATGGAATAAGGGAGATTACATACTTGTGGGATAAACCAATTGTTCCGGAATAATTTCAAAATAAGAATAAGTTTGAAACCTAAAACCCCAACGGCATTCAAAAGCACATCCATTTCTCTCACATTCGGTGCTGACACAGTAGCTTCTATCTTCATAGACTGCTTTGTTAAATAAAATGAATATTACTGTGACAATGCAACCAACTCAATTATTGTTGCATCTGTTTCAGCGCGGTCACAAAAATGATTTAAAGGCCTATGAGCTTCTGAAGAAATTAGGTAATGACACAAGCTTGCCATCATTTTTTTTTTTCATCCTAATTAAATTTTGCAGGAATTCCAACTCCCAAGCCGTTTGTAGATGACTCTGAATTGGAATTTCCGTCAGAGGATATAAACCCACAATGATCATCGGAAAAACAACAACGGGCGACGCCCTCACATTCGTTGTATGCATGTATCACGCTTGGATTATTTCGATCATTTGAGTCCAACGTAAGGTTCGCAGGCACAGCGTCGATGTCATCTATGTCCTATCGCCGCAACCGAAGCAACTGCATGAACCTGCCTGCTAGTGCTGAGTAGTTGTGGTTGTCACACACCATGTCAATGGCTATGTTCGAAACCATTCGAATGAATAACAGAATGACAAAAACTACTCGTTGGCAACCATTCGATTCATCTATACATCCGAACAAAATGGTTGTGCTGCGTGGTAACCATTGTATTCGGTGTTTGTGTTCATTGTTCGTTGCCAGCGCTAGACGCATGCATTTGTGTCAGTGAATTCTAGATTTGTCATGTGAGACGGATGCAATGAACAATTCAATTTTGTTCAATTGTTATCCCAATGCAGCTGCGCACAAAACAGCGGCTGTGCTGCTATACAGCGCTCACATTGAATCGATTTGTCTCTGCTTGGCAGAAAACTGCAATTGTGGCGCCATGCTGGCGTGCGCCACATGCCCATCTCTCTGCTAGCTCTAGCTAGACCTGCATTTGTGTCACAGACAGCATGCGTTGACTGAGCTCTGGTGCTTCTTGTTGCAGCACAACTGCGCCCTAGTTGTCACAGTCGGCATGTAGCCACAGCACACTGCTGACCTTTTGTCTTTCAGATCTGGCGATCTATGAATTCATCCGCATCGTGGCATGCATGTGCCTTCATAGAAACAGCTGCATGCACGCATCAGATATTGATGAACATTGCTAGATGAGATCTAGACAGATTGGCAATCCGGCGCAAAAATGAGACACTACCGCGCAGATGCAGTCTAGTGGCAATAGTTAGAGCCGGGTTGCAGCATGTTGTCACACAAGATGGGATGCACCTCCCAACTTCCCGCCCTGTGACTTTGTTGTTAGCCGATGGCGGCCACATCATGTTCAGCGCAGACGTCTAGATCTGTTCAGTTGTTCAACAGTTTGTCACTCGCTCTGGCATTTGCAAGGCGACAAACACGCGTTGATGATGTAGGGACTCATGAGTCCACATGCTTGTACGCGTATCGTAGGAGAACACATGTACCCATGCACACCACATGCACTTGAAAAGCACACATGCACCAAACAAGCCACGACACAACGCATAGGGACTTGCAAGTCCACACTATTTTCTGAGAAGCTCCGCAAGTTGTACGAGGTTGCTAGAGTAGGTTGAGCCCGGGAACGTGAACCCACGTACACTACATGTGTCATCATCCATGGCATGTGAATAGCATGTTGTACGTTCGTCATGCAACGATTCGTTGTGCGAATTTGTACACGAGTAAGCTAGAGATCACGTACATATTAACAAATACAACAACTAAGTGTTATGACGCCGAACAATTATTTGACTTCTATAATGCATAATTTGCGAAAAATGTGGCGGATATACGTCATGACCTCCGCAACGCCTACGGATTGTTATGTTACTAGGCAAATACTGCATCGACGAAAGTAAATATCCTCTACGCTATTGCACCGCGCATCCGGGAATGGTATTTCTTCTTAACTGGTGAAACATACTCGGTATTGAACTTCAATTTTGTGATCTGTCTCAAAGAACGAATCAACCAAGGAAGCGATCTTCGTCTGCCAATCTTCGAAGCTGTGGAGCTGTGAAAAATAATAATTGATGGTCGTCCAAAAAATTCAGAAAATATGTGGCGTATCAACCTTACAAATAAATTTGTACAGCGTTTCTGCTGCTTCTCTAGCCTCATAGTATCTGTCTTCCACATACCAACTGACGATGATGAAGTCAATGAACAGTAGTTAATTTTTATCTTCGATGATGTAATATATTTTAAGTCAAGAAAACGACGATTTAGACAAGACGAATGTAATGAGCGTTGTGTGATCGGACCCAATGATGTGAACAGGATGACAACCAAGTTGCCCACGACTGGATTCGAATTCTATGACACATATGCAGCAGTTTGGAAAGACTTATTATTGCAGCACCGTGAAAATAAGAAGAAAAATCAAGCAATAATGAATAATGACTAGAATCTATGATGATGGTAACATTATTATTATTATTATTACCTTCTATCAGAATGTTGTAGGCACGGATGTCATAAGCTAAAATCTACGAAATAATACAGGAGAAGAAGAAAAAGAAGAGACTTATTTACAATAAATTACATGATAACAACACCCATCATGTTAAGCCTCCCTCCTTCCTACCCCCTCTTACCAAGTCGTAATTTCTTTTTTTCTCGTCTTGCCATCTGCGAGGAGCTTTTTTTACCTTAATTTCATTAAGCATAAAGCATCATTAAGCTACAAATGCTCATAACTCATGGGAATTTCACTATGCTGAGGAACAACTTTTGCATCACGATCCAGCATGTCTAGGATTCCTCTATCCTTATACCTGTCAATAGTGCAACTGAGTTAACATTATTATCGATTAGTAGTAGCTATTATTGTTGCAGAAAACATTAACGATGAACTAACTAACTACTACTCAGACCAGTTGTAGTTCTTATTCTCAAGGTCTCTTTGCATTGCTTCAAAAGGAGTCCCAAACATGTACACACTCGGGCCTCTAATTCCGGGAAGTCTGACTTTCGATCCAACACCGTAGCTCCAAACCCGCCCGAACCCCTATTATTCAACACATGTAAAAAGAAATATTGCGGCATGGAAGGTAGTGTTGAGGGAACTCAAAAAATATGGATGAGAATAACCTTTTCTTTCAAGATTCGATGTCCCTCTAAACTTCTGTTGACATTGGAATTGCAGACCAGTGCTAATGCCATTTGGCGCGACAGCTAGAGATAATTGAGCATTTAAATAACGGAGGAAGTTGGACTACTACGTTTAGTTGCTTTCTCTTCAATTTACCGGAGGGGGGGAAGGGCTTGCTTTCGATTTCTCCGACATGGCCGATGTTACACTCCTCCTCTACCGAACAAATTTTTTCTATTAAGATTGGCCTTCTCAGATGCGCTCCTCCTCCTTCAGCACCTCCACCATTCAGTAGCAGCGCGTTGTTTGTGTTGTTTGTGTTGTTTGTGTAGTTTGTGTTGTTTGTGTTGTTTGTGTTTGTTGGGTTGGTTGAGTTATGAATTTCTTTCGCAATGTCGTTTGGAACTGAGCTGGGAAGTCAAGGATGCGAACAGAATAACTATTTAACTAAAAAAAATAAATAAAAAAAAAGAAGAAAAAAGATGCTGACTAGAATGACTGACTAACTACCTGTAGATGTCTGCGTCAACTCTATTCCTTAAAAAAATCAAAAATAATCATTTCAGAATCTAGCTTCAGATCATGAAATCGTATCCTTGACTGCCCGCAGCCGTAACAACAACAACAATAACAACAACAACAATAATGCTAAAACAAGAGAACAAGCAAACACGGTGAGTTTACACAATGTATTTCAAAATATCATTGATTTTGAGTTAACGACTTCATTATAGAGCTTTATCGTAAACAAATAGGACATTGATGAGTGATCAGATCACGCTGTTACAGACATCCGTTTTTGGTATCAAGAATCTTAGTCAATATTAGTATTGCGTCATGCAGATATTCGAATTTTATAATAGAATATACCTTCATTGTAGAATAGCTATGTTGTTATCTAAATCTGGGAATCGGCTGCAATGGCTCCCTCTCGGGACAACAGCCACAGGATTCACAGAACCTCCACCGCTATTGAAAAAGGACCAAAAGGAATAGGACAAAATGTTTTACTTTTTATCATACTAGCCTCTATTTCTATTGGCGTGATCATTGCAGCCACTGAAGGAAGAGGTAACTAAACAAACGAAGAAGCAGACACGTAGTCGCAGTTAAGTTTCTTTGTTTCATAGGCGGCGCAGGCTCCTCCCAGAAAACATTGTCACGCGCTGTAACTTCTTATTCATCAAGGTGCGGAATTTGGTGTTCGCGCTTTGCACATACTAATTTTGACGGTCGTCTATTACTTCTTCCAGACAAGTGGTGAGATCGACTCCTCATTCCTTTCATATTCCTATCCCTCGGAGAGCACGCTACTATCACCGGGATGATATTTCTATTGGCGTCTCGATGTTGAGGAGACCTGCAATAAGAAGGATGATAAGCCGCCCCCTTATCATTCCCTCTTTTGCAACATTGGGAGATGGAGAAGACAGTGGCGTCACTAGAACTACCACCAAATTAAACGGCAAGGATGATGATGATGTTAATGATGATACACGTGGCGCTATCGACCCCCCTAGTTTCATGAATATAAAACAAACGGTTGCGCCGGATCTAAAAGAAGGAGAGTACAAAATTGTGGAAGGTGATGGAACAAAATCAACACTCTTTTTCAAGAGTGCAGGAAGGGTAATCGAGATGGAGACGGGTGTCATTGGGAAGCTAGCAGGTGGCGCTTTGACCATCAAAGATGGGGACACTGTACTTTATACCACTGCATGTGCACAACGTGCTGCTCCTGGCGAAGAAGGAAAGCCTTCCGACTTCACTCCTCTAAGGGTTGGCAACTTATGCACCCATCAACAGCAATTTGTTTGTAGAAGCATATGCGTTTTATTATCTTCCAACAACAATACCAATAATGAACAAACTATATATGTTTTGCACAACAACAAATAGCATTTCACATTTGAGAACAGAGTGACATCATATTGATATACATGTCGAACAAATGATGATGATGATGACGATGACGACGACGATCATGATGCAATTGAGAGGGCTGTCATTAGTTAAGCAATCAATGGCGATCATTTGATCCAAAGTAAAAATAGATTCTCATATTAACTCAGGTGGATTATTTCGAAAGGAGTAGTGCGGCTGGTAGAACAAATCAAGGTTTTTTTAAGCGTGATGGAAGGCCTTCCGATAGAGAAATTCTGATTTCACGAGCAATTGATCGATCGATTCGGCCTCTCTTGCTAGGATGGGCTCAAGAAACACAAACTTTATCTTGGGTATTGAGCTATGACAAACAGCATCTACCATCGACGTTAGCTGTTACGTCTGCGAGTGCAGCTTTAGCTTTGAGCGAGGTAGTACAATGTTGATCATAATCATAATAATGGGAGGTGGTGAGTGGGCAAGGAGCCCTTAACAAAGCAAGAATCTCGTAATTATATGATCATTTTATGATTATAATGCATTAAAGATGAAAGGGTTCAGCCTTCTTCTTCTTAATATTTCCATAATTATTGTCACTGCATATATGGTAGTTGGTCACCTTACCGTACTTAAATCGATTGGATCATCATATTATCATCTTAAATTAGTAGTCGTCCAAACCATGGGTGAGTGCAACATGTATCTCGTCCTCCTCCTCCTCCTCCTCCTCCTCCTCCTCCTCCTCCTTAACAAAGGTTCCGATGAGAAAGCCAGTAGCGTGTGTCCGAGTTGCAATTGTGAATGATCAAATCGTCATAAATCCAACTCGCGTACAAGTTGAAGCTGCAGCACTTGAGCTTGTTGTTAGTGCAACGAAAGACGCGGTACTGTAATATTATACAAATATGATATATATATATATATATATATATATATATATATATATATGTGTCACAAAATGTTCCTCTCTCTCTCTCTCTCTCTCTCTCTCTCTGTGTGTGTGTGTGTGTGTGTGTTCGTCATCATCATCATCATCATTTCCCTGCCGCAAGCTTACTGCTATGATGATTCAATGACTATCATCAATCAGGTCGTCATGGTTGAAGGCGAAGCTAATTTCTTATCTGAAGATATTGTTGTCAACGCCATTGAAGAAGCACATAAACACATCATTCCTATATGCGATGCAATAGAGGCGTTTGCAGCACACATCGGAAAAGAAAAGAAGAGTTTGTATAACCTTCCTGAGAGTGCTATGGATGCAGTTGCTGACGTAGGCACACAACTTATCGATGAAGCACTTCATATAAGCGAGAAACAAGTTAGAGGTGCAGCATTTGATAAAGCAAAGACTACTATTTTGGAATCTCTTCTCTCCTCTCAAGCAGCAGTAGCAGCAGAACAAGATGCTGACACTACTAATAACAGCGCAGTGGAGAAGGAGGAAGAAGAGAACATTAGTAGTAGTAGTTACGATGAGGTACTACTAGATACAAGTTCATATGTTCATCATCCAGTAACCCCTTACCACTCTCTCCCCCCCCCCCCTCCCCGCTCCTTAGGAAGACCTGAAGATTGCAATAAAACGACTAACGATTAAGCGGTTGCGTCACATGGTTGAAAACGAAGGCAAAAGGATTGATGGTAGAGGTATTTTTCAAGTGCGGGACATTGGCATTGAAACTCCCGTGCTTCCTTGTACACACGGTTCTGCTCTATTTACAAGGGGAACAACACAGGCACTTGCTACCATCACGCTTGGTGATAGTAGCATGCAGTTGATAGACCCGACTTTGCACGGAGATATCTCTCAGAGATTTTACTTACAATACAACTTTCCTCCCTGCAGTGTTGGAGAGGTAGTAGTAGATTATTGCTTGCACCAATACCATAGTAGTAGTAGTAGTAGTAGTAGTAGTAGTGGTAGTAGCAGTTGTTGTTGTTTTTTAACACATAAGACATGATGATATTTCATATTGCTCGATAAAACAATTAATATAAATAATTGATGCTAGTTTAGTTTAGGTTGCTGTTGAGATGGAACATGCTGTAAAAATTAATATATTATTATTATATTAATTAATAAATTAATTTATTTATTTACTTATTTACTTATTGGATGCATACATAATACATGTAATGAGTAGTAGCAATAGAGTTGTTGTTGTTGTTGTTGTTGTTGTTTTAGTTGTTGCTGCAGCAGAAATAAGATCATGATGTCTTCGTAGTGGCCGCTTATGATGATGACGATGACGATGACGATGATGATGATGACTCAATTGTCATTACTGTTCATCGTCATCATCGTCATCATCATCATTATTACTTGTTTACTTACATACAACAACAACAATAACAACAACATCATTGAAAGGTTGGAAGAGTAGGAGCTCCTGGAAGAAGAGAGGTAGGGCATGGTGATCTTGCAGAGAGAGCACTGGATCCTTCAATGCCTGAGCATTCCCAATTTCCGTACACTGTACGTGCAGAGAGTCTTGTTACTCAATCAGATGGAAGTAGCAGCATGGCAACCGTGTGTGCATGTTCTCTAGCTATGATGGATGCTGGGATTCCTGTTAAGTCTCCTGTAGCTGGTGTTGCAATGGGGCTTTTAGTCGATCCTACTACTGTTGCATCAGGTAGGTAGTACTACTGATGTGATATGATGATCATCATCATGTTCACAGTAGATGGAATTGCTTGTGGTGGCTAAAAGCAGCCATACCTAGTTTGTCCCATCTTATTACTCGTTCAGTCCTCCCGCTTCCCTCCATGTTTAATGACATTTCAGTACTACTTCCTCCTTTTTTGTTTATCCATCCACAAATTGCAGTAGTAGTGAAATATGGTGTAATAATTGCAGCTGATGTTGCGTTTGTTGCGTCCTTTTCTTCCTCTTCTTCTTTCACCCCTTCTTACTATTTCTTCTCTTTTTCCTCCTCCCCCTCCTACGTTCTACATTACCGCTTGATTAAAACAGGAGAGTCATTGATTTTGAGTGATATCCTTGGGTTTGAAGATGCATTGGGCATGATGGACTTCAAAGTGGCTGGAAATGCGACAGGAATTACCTCATTACAGTTAGACATCAAAAACTTTGGTTTATCCATCGAAGCTATACGAAAGACTCTCCTACAAGCAAGATCTGCACGTACACATATTTTGGACAAAATGACTGAAGCATTACCAACTACAAGGGAGTCTCTCGCTGCATCAGCACCTAAAATTGTAATAATTATTACTATCTATTCCGTATCTTCCCGATTCACGCAGCAGAAAAATGATATTGTTCAAAATTCTTTGTGTATGTTAATATTTATCCTCCTCCTCCTCCTTTTTTAATTCTGTTTGGATACAAAGCAGCAGCCAGCCTCCCCCTTTTTTAATTCAATTTCTATTTCGATACAAAGCACTAGCCAGCAGAAGAAAAGCTTCTTCTTCTTCTTCTTCTTCTTGTTGTTCAAGCTATACTACTACCTTAGCATGATATTCGTTGTTGTATCTATGATAATACTGCTACTACTACACCAGGTGTCATTGATGATTCCTCCTAATGCCATTGGAAAGCTCATTGGCCCTGGCGGAAAACAAATTAAGAGTATCATCGAGACTTACAAACTTGAGTCTTGCGATGTGTCAGATGATGGTTCAGTTAAAATTATGGCCGTTGATATGAATGCTGCTAAAGAAGCAAAGAAAAAAATCGAGTCTTTAGTTTCAGAAGATGATAAAGGCCCTTACACGAAGGAGGTTGGTGGTGCTAAGCATATAAATAGCGACAACTTTATGTTGTGGAGGAGTAGAGGAAGAAGAAGAAGAAGAAGAAGAAGAAGAAGAAGAAGCAGTAGCAGCAGCAGCCTGAATAATACGATCAACTCATGATGATGACAAATGACCATTATCACTATACTTGTCGTGATGAATTATGGTGGATACAATGGTGATGATGATGATGATTTGATGATAATGATAATACATATCATTGATGATGAGTTGTTACTCGAGAACATTGTGCCTTTAATGTGGTCTCCTTGCTGATTGATGGGTTTGTTGTTGTTGTTGTTGTTGTTGTTGCTTTGTTGGAAATTAAAGGCTTATAGCGGTCCCATGCCTAAGGTGGGAGAGGTTTTGAAGGGTGTTAAGATACAATGGATTGAAGCATACGGAGTCTTTGTTGAGGTAGTAGCAGTAGTTGTACTACTAGAAGTGGTAGTTGTGACGCTGTTTGTAGGAGGGTGGTAGAGGACGGAAGAGGAGAGAAATACAACACCAACAACAAATAGGAGGCATTCGATCGTATTTGCCTACTACTAATACCACATCCTTGCTTCCTCCTCTTATTCTAGTTATCAAACTATACCCAGTAGCAATGATGATACCATTCTCTCCCATGGATCTTATTATTATTATTATTATTACAGAGTTGTTGCTTGTTCTTGTTTCCTATTGTTATGGTTATTATTTTCATCAAATGGTTGTTGTTGTTGTTTTACCATCGTTGTTGTTTATGCTTAAAACAAGAAACACCATGTCCTCCCTCTATAATATTGCTACTTCTTACTATTACATTACTTAAATGATGATAGTGATGATAAACAGGTGAAGCCAGGGCTAAGAGCATTGTGTCACATAAGTGAACTTGATTCGAAACGCGTGGAGAAAATCAACGACATGTTTAAAGTGGGAGACCAGATCGATGTTAAAGTCATTGATATCAACGAGAAAAATCAACTCAAACTGAGCCGAAGAGTATTGCTGTCATCACCAAGTGCTACTTCAACCAATGTAAGAGCAGTGTATACGTAGACTACTACTATTACAACAGTCCTGCTGCTTATAGAGAGGAAAATCTTACTTTGTAAGTATTTCTTTTTGTTTTTTGCGTATCTCTCATTATTATCTATCATGCATGTTTCTCATGATGTATATATATATATATATATATATATATATAAATTATTACCTGATATGAATCACCAGGAAGCTACAAGTAAACCAAAAAGGGGGAGACCTCCAGCCCACAGAACAGCCCCTAAACAGTAGCAGCAGCAGTAGTAGTAGACGACCTCTAGCACATAAAACAACAGTCCCTGAGCAGCAGCGAAGTAGTATTAGTAATAGTACTACGTAAGCGTCTTCGATCATCGTTTAAACGTGTGTGTATGCGAAGATGATGATGTAGCTACGTGTGTATGTGTATGTGTATGTGTATGTGTGTGTATGTGGTTTTGTCATTTCAGTAGTGGTTAACACTCTGAAGCTCTAGATACAAAGTTCATGATAATACATGTGATTGCTGAGGGTTGTAATGTATATATATATATATATATATATATATATATATATTTCTATGCTGTATATATATCTAGATATGCTAGTATGGTATGTTGCATTCGACCATGTGCAAGTAGATGCGAGTGTGAGTCACACATCCTCTTAGATGAACAAAACCTACGTTGATAACTCTAGAACTAGAGAACTCCATATTCTCTATATTAGTGCTGCTGTCTCAAGCTCTGTTAGCTGTACGTATAGTGCAATGACTAGCACACTTCGGGAACAAGCGATTCGAAAGCTAGCACTAGAGCATGCAGCATGTAAACGCTAGAACGGTACGCCACATGCATGCTCGGGTTACGCTAGTACGTCGTATCGAAGGCGCTTGCATATAGAGAGCGGTCTAGCTAGCTAGCGGTGCCTTATGTGCAGAAATGGTTCATTATTAGATGTCTAATAAGGGGCAGCTTTAGCACATTTAGCTTTAATTGATCGATGAATTAACGCTGTTTAGGATTTATTGCCGCCCAAAAACATGCAGACTTGTCTCTCGATCTGCATGCATTCAAATCGATGTCGCAATGCTTAGCTAGAATGGGCGAACGTCGCAAGGCGCAAGTACTCTAGTGCACGCTAAACGATAGATTTCATTGATTAACCATGATAGCGTACAAATAACCATGGTAAATGAATTCATGCTCACTTGTAATGGCATCAAGCCGCGTTCGATCAATAGTATTTTTCATAAAGAGTTACACTCGTCTTTTTTGCATTATAATACTACATGGATGTAATGCTAGCTATACTGTTGATGTTATTACCTACAGCGCATCCAGCTTCGACAGCAAGCTATCTATTACGACCGAGTTAATCATCTCCTCATTGTCTTTCTCTAAGGTAAAATAAGTAAAGGTGTTGTTTGTGTAACATGTGGGTAATTTGTTGTTAGTCTCAATCATGCCATTGTCTATGAAGATGCTGATGAGAAATTAGTTTCTTCTTCCTCTAAATGAATCGATTCTTTCGAATTAGTGCTAGCCAACATTTTTCCGACTATTTAAGCTATATCAGCAAAAGGTTGATAGTTGGCAATGGCATCATCATCTACTCCTACCGTCAATCCCTTCCGCTCTTACGCTGCTGCTCATTTTTTCTTTTTCTCCGACTACACGCTCTAGTTCCATTGATGATGACTCGTGACCTGCTGAAGCGATTAATTTCGTAACGTGTGATGAGGGGGTATGATGATCTTCGTGCTTCTTAGATTTCAATGATGAGAGCGACGACGAAGATATCTTTTTGTTTTCATCTTCTTCATCATCATCTTCTTCTTCTTCTTCAACTGGTTTCGGGTGGCGAGAAAGATAGTCTTGATAATGATGATATGAGAAAGAAAGAAGAAAAGAAAAGAAGAACAAGATATCAGGATTTAATTTGCTGTAGTAAGAAAAAGGAGAAGAAGATATCAGGATTTAGTTTGGTGTAGTAGTATACCCTAACTGAGATTATGTAGTCTGTTTCTCAAGATGTATGCATCATGCGTATGATGGGTTGTGTGTTGGAATAGGCAATAGTAGAATAATAGGTGTAGGACTTTCACACTACTACTATGTAGATCAAGTGCTAGTAATGGTGGTAGTGGTAGTGGTAGTAGTAGTAGTGTTGTAGTACTGCTTGACAACTACTACTACTACTTCTACTACAACTACTACTAGCACTATTAGTACTACTACCCTTCGCCTTTTCCACACATCTTCTAAGATGCTTCACACGTTTTTTCCTTCTTTCAATTTGTTTACGAAGGGAGGAAATGAGGGACCGTCGTGCCTGAGAACAAGAGGAAGAAGAACAAGTGCAAGTATGCCATAATGATGATGATGATGATGATGATGATGATCGCCACAATAATTATGATGATGATGAAGAAGTGCAAGTACGTCATAATAATAATAATGATGATGATGATGATGATGATGATACGCATAATATAGTAGTAGTAGTAGTAGTAGTAGTGGTGGTGGTGGTAGTAGTAGCGATTATAAGTTGATATGAAGGACAGAGGAGATGGATAGAGATATGCTGTTGTTGTTTTGTTGTTGTTGTTGTTGTTGTTGTTGTTGTTGTTTCTCCACTAAAACAGAAATCATAGAGTAGTAGTGTTGTCGAATCATGAGAAGAATCCAAAAAAATTGATGAGATAATGTACTACTACTACTACTACTACTATATGTATATATATCTATATATATATATATATATATATATATACCTGGTGAGGGCGCAAGAGGTTGGTTAAATGCGTCATGTTGCTAATAACAAGTAGTAGATGACGAACAACAGAGCGGGTAATACTAAGACTGAAGAAGCTGCTGCTACCGGTAGTATTAACACGTGAGATAATAAATCCAGTAGTATTAGTAGTAGTGGTAGTAGTAGTACAATACGAATTCAAGTACACAACATGAATGACGAAGAAATTGTTTTTGTTGTTTGCTGTTTGTTATAATCATCTGAACAACTAAATGATAATAATGACATAAATAATCGAAAAACCAAGAATTGCCACCACCACTGCATAGATTTGATGTCTTCTTCCGTGAGATTATTCTATCAATATCTACCACCAATGAATCGATTATGAGTTGGTATAGTAGTTCTTACCAGAATAGATGTTCCAGATTCTGCATATGCTTGAAGTGAGGCAGCGATTCTATGTTGAACGGCAGTGATGATGATGATGGCCCTGCTGCTGATGGATGGATTGTAATACACCAAATCCATAATTATCATCAACGTCATCGTCATCGTCGTTGTCATGATGATCTATCTTAAAGCAGCAGATATATTGCAGCAAGCTCATCATCACCATCATCACCATCACAACAACAATCACGTATTATTATAAGCGGTGATACTACAATACTACTACAAATTGGAGATCATACTTCGATATATTATTTATTCATGTTACAGTTATTATGCACCTTTGGCGTTATCATCACCATCATCTTTCTCGGATTTTATTTGCTTATTCTTGTCCTCATCTGCATTTTGTTGTTGTTGATGTTCTTCTTCTTTTCCCTGAGGCGTGTTGGTTTGGTTTGGATGGATTAGGATGTTGGTTCAAATATGAACAACCCTACTACTAGGATGGATTCGGACGTTGGTTCATATATGAACAACCCTACTACTAGGATGGATTAGGACGTTGGTTCACATATGAACAACCCTACTACTAGGATGGATTAGGACGTTGGTTCACATATGAACAATCCTACTACTACTACTACTACTACTCTTACATCTATATTCTCCGTCAATTTCGAGTTAACACAGAGAATCATTCATCATCTAATCATCATCAAATACTACTACTACTATAAAGTTATGATGACGACGATACACCATTGTTTACTACCGCTATGGTTCTAAGAAGAAGTATGAATTCCTGAAATGTCTTTTTATTTAGGCGACGTAATTCGGACGCAAATGCTAAAATTGGTTGAAACAGCAGGGACACCACATTAATGTTGTTATTGTTATTATTACTACTAGCTTGAATATTGCTGTTATTACTACTAGCTTGTTTCTCCACCAATCACATCACAGGCAGGTAGAATTGATTATACGGTGTATTAACACATTCACACAAAAGAAAGCTTTGATGAGAATGTAGCCTCTTCGTCTTCATTTGGTAACAATATCTGTCGTTATTTGCAGAAGCTACAACTGTGATAGATGTCCCCTTCTTTTCTTTCCTTCTCCATTCTCTCCCTCTTTTTCTCTCTCGATCATTTTCTTCTGTCCTTTAACTAATGATTCCTTTCAATAGTCATTTCTGAGTTGTTTGATAATTTTGTTTTTCTTGTGATCATTCGCTTACATATCTCCATTTGTTTTCCATTTTGAGCGACGCGCTGCTCTGTGTATAACTTTGGAACCGGAAGATCCCATTTTATAAACCTTATGTTTGTTCGAGCAACAAACAAGAATACTAGATGATGATGATGATGACGAGGAGGAGGAGGAGGATAACATGCATATATCACCATGTCGATGAAGCATGTCAAATATAATGTACATCTAAGAATGAAAATGGGAATATAATTATGAACATTGTGTCTGCTCCTACACACGGTCTTGGTTATTACTAAACAGTGATGTTGTCATTGTTTTTATTTGCTTACAACGACGCCTAAAGGAGGCCCAATACCATTACTACTACTACTACTACTACTACTACTACTATTACTTCGAGGTTTCAGGTCGTCCAAACTTGACATAGTCTCCCTCCAACACGGGTGGTGGTAGCAATAAATCGGGATTTATCATCGAGTGTTCCTAATAGAAGAGTGTAGATAATATGAAGGATGGCAAGCAGAATGAGGAAAATAATGGATCAGAGTCATTGAATAATAAGGGGGAAATAATGGATCAGACCCATTGAATAATAATGAGGTGTTAGGCTTTATCTGATTTTATTACCGGCCCTTGCTGCTGCTGTTCCCTTGCTGCTGCTACTACTTCCCCACCAAGGTGCTCCTGCTCCTGCACTTTATTTTCAACTTTGGTGGCGACACTGCCTTGATGGCCAACACTTTCGATGTCATCATCATCCGAACAGGGTGAAGCACCATAGAGTAAATAGAATGGAGGGGGTGGAGGGTATAGGTCTCCACTACCTGCAATCGTCGAAGGTTCAAATCCATCAACAATTTTGAAGAAAAGACTGGTGAGGTTACACGATAACTACCGCCACCACCATTCACCACCATCATCACCACCATTAGCACACCTTGCGCTCCTGTGGGGTCGGCAGCAGACATGGTGTATCCAGATGTGTTGCATGAATTTGATATGCATAAATAAGTAAATTTATATACAAATAGTTGTCTCTTTTGATAATTGCCCTGCATTCGTAAAAAAATCGCTCGGATCAATTCCAATGAGGAGGAAGAGCTTCCCATACATGAAACTCTCGTTCATGCAGTCCATGCAACCCGAAAGGGGGAAGGAAGGAAGGAAGAAAACTGCTGAAAACTAATCATACTGAATAATGATTTTATACTGGAGACGGATGGCATTACACGTAGCGCACAAGGGAGGGCTGCTGTTCACATTCCTCGACTAAACGAGGCAACAGGTAGTCGAGGCCACAGGAAGACAAGGAGCGAAGGATATTTTTATTCTACAGTTGGATTAAAAGCGAAGTGAAGATCCATATCATGGATAAGTCCCATTTTGCAAATTCCCTGCACAGAAAAAAGGAGGGGGAATGTGAAAAGAAGTCCACAGTACGGCTTATTTCTTGGTAGTCGATGAAACTCGCTGTTATTTTGAACTTGCGCAAATCGAAAGTGATATGGATGTGGCTTTGTATTTGGTAATATTAAGTTTGCTTGCTTGTGGTGATTATCTACAAATAGGAACGTCAACGGTCTTCGGGCAATCCTGAAAAGGCTATCGAGTATGATATGTTTGAAAGCATCATTGATAATACATTGGGGAAAGGAAAGAGTACGAATACATCAGACAATCAAAAAAGCATACACTCACATACACACACACACACACACACACACACACACACACACACACACACACACACACACACACACACACACACACACACACACTTCGCTATCAAATTTTATGGTGTTTTTACTTTGGTAATGATAGTGAAAAACGTTCTGGAGCTAATAAGGAGTCTTGAACGCTGCGGCTTACCATCATCATCATTATCATCATCATCGTCATCGTCATCATCGTCTGAGAATCATCGATTCTCTTTGTCTCTTGCATGCTTCCAGGAAACTAAATTGACTGTGGCAGAGCTAATTGAGAGCCTCGTACGTAGGAGCATCATCATCATCATCATCATCATCATCATCATATCGTTTGATGGTCGAGTTTTTCTTCTATTGATGATGCAACGTTATCGCTCACATCTTAGGCGTGCCCCTCAGGATACCATGCTTACTTTTCTATGTGCAAAGGGCGGAAAGCAAATGGCTACTCTGGGGTTGTTACATATTCCAGGTAAAAGACTATTTGGTATAATATATGTTAATAAATTCTTGCGGAAAACTGAGAGCTGGGCAATGACGAAAAGCTAGATGGCAACCTCTGAGAAGAGAATCTCGATAAATATATATTTTCATCGTCATCTTCTGTTCCCTCCCCCCTTTCCACTATCATTTTTTCTTATTAAACAGAACCCCTCCTATTGCTTCCGAAGAAGGAATTACGGGGGTTCTTGTTCCAGCATCCGCTGAGTTAATCGGAGCAAAATTTTCGAAAGAAATCTTTGCAAATTGGAGTCATTCTGAGAAACTTGAGGTGTGAAGAAAATTTAAACAGCAGTTTGGTAGTTTATGAAGGTGTGTCTGTCCCCTTGTATTGCTACCTGTAGTTCATCGATGATTTCTTTGATATTATATTGAACATTTAGAACATGATCATCCTCTTCTAAGCTTATTTACCTTTATGGTTAGATTGACTCCGAAGGCAGATGTGTAATGACTGATCATGCAGACTTCGTTCTAATCAATACATACTGTCCTGCCATAACAATTGATCCTCTGGAGAATAAGGACAAGTTTGATAAAGTAGCTTCATTAGTCTTGTTATATTTTCAAAAATAATACAGATAGACTTCTCTATCTTCTTATTTGTTAGAATGGGAGGACACACGCTATACATCTTTTTTCCTTCTTGTTTTTTTTAATTTGTCAACACATTTACGAATTGCTTTGTTGTTTCAAGATGGGATCTGTAGAAAGCGTGTTACTCTTTCGTTTAGGATCATGACATACAATCTTCTTTGTCATATATTATTATTACAGCGTGTTAAATTCAAGCAACGATACCTGCGTGCCATCTATCTACGTGTAAAGGCATTGCGAAGAGATAACAGGGAGGTCATACTTGTCGGCGATTTAAACGTATCTCACAGGTAGTAATAGTAGTAGTAGTAGTAGAAGTAGAAGAAAATAGTCATACTCGTGGAAAATATTCCTCTATCAACTCCATATTATTATCTCAACCCAAACCTGAACTCCTCCGTGTGTAAGGTAGCTCTATTATAGTAGTTCTAATAAGACAGAAAAAGAACAAAATGCCAAGAAATTCCAAGCACTTCTTTGCTTGCGCTAGTTCTAACCTTATTTGTTTAAATAGATTATGATACGATAAAACCGCCATCAGTTGGCACTATGTTCGAATATATCTCTTTTCTTCTTCTTCTTCTTGTGATACTACTACTACTACTACTATATCAGCTCCTTAGATGTTGCTTGGAGTACTGTGGATCATTCTTCTTTTTCAAGAATATGGTTGAAGAAGTTGCTAAACCAACTAGGTTTTGTTGACGCGTACCGTCATTTCCATCCACGACAACGGAGGTGAATAGTATTAAGTAGTTATACGTTAAGTTGTTGTCATCTACAATAGTAATGATGCAGCTTGAGTAGTAGCCATTAAGTATCTGATTGCTATTGGGAGGGAGGAATATGGAATAGATCGCATAAATTGAGAGATGCAAATAGTTCTTAAAACCCGAGCAGGCACTCTCTTATTTCTCCAGTATTCACAGCAGCTATGAAATAGAATATTATATTAAAACCTAGGCTGCTGCTGCTGTCTAGCAGCTTCCCATTTAATGTCCCTCCATCCGCGTTATATTTTACAGAATCAAACAACTAACACCTATAAACAGCTAGCATGCTACTTTGCTACCATTTTTTAAATATGACTTGTTACACAGCAACCATGATGCTTTGGCTAATAAAGATGAATACTATAGATATACACACTGGAATCAAGTCACGGGAGCACGAAAGACGAACTACGGCAGCAGAATAGATTACATTCTTATGAGTGCTAAGGTTGCACAAAAAGCTTGCAATGATTGTGGAATATGGGATGACATCTTAGGATCGGATCACTGTCCGGTCTTCGCAGACATTGCTGTCTTGCATCATCCGAAAAAAGAACAACAGCACAAAAGTGAAAGCTCCTCCTTCAAGGCCCCTACTGTGGCAGAATGTGCCTACACTGGTGGTGTGCTTGTGCATGCATTTGTTGATCAAATTATTTGTAGTTTCCAAACGTCCAATACTTGTATGTACGTAATGAGTCGTCTTTTTCTTCAAACCACCCAGCTATTTGGCAAATCATTTTCTTCTGTCATATTCACCATAAGTTTGAATTCCATTCTAGGTCGTTTCTCAGGACAAAAACGAATAAGCTCATACTTCACAAAAAAAGGGAGCAGCAGCAGCAGCAGCAGCAGCAGCAGCAGCAGCAGCATATTAACAACGAATCCTCAGCTCCTATCCCCATCATCGCAGTCATTGTCTTCATCACTTCCACTACCACCATCACTAGCAGAAACAGCAATAACATCAAAGCCATCATCATCATCATCTTCTCTTCCTCTTTCAAGATCGTCCTCCTCGTGGACGTGTGAAACTTGTACATTCGTCAATAACGCGGTTGACATCTACGACTATGGTGGTGATGATAAAGTTGCTCCTTTTTTAATTGCAACCTCTCATGGAAAACATGACAACAAATGTCAAATGTGTAAGAGATCGAGGTGGCAACGAAGAAAGAAGAGAAAGTCTTTAATACACCACCAGAAGAGAGAACAGCAATCTTCGATACTTACCTTTTTTGGCTGTAGTACTACGTCGTTGACACTAGATGGTGATGCAGCAGCAGCAGCAATAATATCGGCAACAAAGAAGAAGAAGTTGAAAACTAAAGATGATGATAGTGTAGACAACAAGAAGAAGAAGGGACGTTTTTCTGACAAAAAAAAAATGTTCTCTCGATCCGAGTCAATTTCTAATGATATTGATCACAGTGGTTGTGCTGGTGAAGATTCTACAATAAGAGAATTTAGGAATGAGATTATTGCAACAACGCACACCTCTTCTACTTCAACTACCATTTCAAATTCTGCGGCAAAAGCTATATATTCAACCACTGCTGCTAAGAAAAATGATACTGCTTCATCACGATCAAATTTAGATAAAGGGAGGACAAGGACAAGTCTTTCAAATCAACATCATTTCAATCAACTACCTTTGTTACCTGACCATAGTATCAGTAGCACTTCCTATGAATATGATCACTCTCAGCGTCGTCGTCATCGTCTCTCAGAATCACAAAAAGCATGGCGAAATGTCTTGCACGGGAGAGGACCTCCTGCACCGAGATGTAAATCCCACAATTTGGTTTGTCTTTTAAGGACAGTGCTAAAGAGGGGGCCAAACAAAGGGAGGAAGTTCTACGTTTGTCCACTCCCAAATGGCAAACCGGGCCAAAAAGGTGCGCGTTGCAATTTTTTTTCATGGGCTACTGCAACTGGAAAGCCTCTGCTTACAAAAGATGATAGTAGTAACTAACTGTACAATGAAATGATATAATGAAATGATCAACATTATGGTACAGTATTAGTAGTCTACACAGATTGATGTCCCCTGCCACCGTTGTCAGCGAAGCATGCTAAGACTAGCATGATCTATATGTTGGTACTAAAGTGTGGCGAGTCGCAACATGCTATGCGGTGCTGTCGCGCACCTCTAGACCTAGCTAGCTAGCAAGGAATCACAGTTTGTGCGCCGTAGCTGTGTCGTCGGCTGCAGCACATCTTATTATGCACACACACTAGCATGCGTGCGGGCCAGCACTGGCAATTGAGAGGCACATGCTAGATGCTAGACATGTGTGTAAATGCGCACAATTCTAGGCATTGCATTGCTAGGTTAGATGCAACTCTAGCACTGCTAGACTGTGCGTTGCTAGCTAGCTAGGTTGGTCTGTGGTGGCCAATCGATCTAGCTAGCTAGCAATGACTGGAATTCATTTTGGCAAACATGCTAGCCTAGTAGCATGCAATGTGACGATGCACTGCGGTGCTGTACGTACGTACGTGCATGCTGCTGCAGCGCTATCTAGTTGTTGCAATCATCAAATAGCTCTACGAATTAGAAGAGCTAGCTAGCTAGACTAGTAGACACAGGGTTGAATAATGAGTTGCGTAGCACAGCTAGACAGCTAGCTATAGGTCTAGAGGTTCTCACACTACTAGCTAGCTAGTCTGGTTAATGTTCTTTGAACTTTGTGTCTTCCGCCGCCTTGCATGCTAGCATGCATGCGCATGCAGGGAAACACTAAAAATCACCGTTGCGATTGAAGTAGCTCTAGACTAACGAACAGCAATCTAGCAATAGAGCTAGCTAGCTATAGCAATGCAGCGATCGCACGCGCCGTCTAGCCGTGTCATGCAGCTGGCCAATGATGATGTTAAAAAACACATGCCATGTGTTTCTGCAACTATCAACAATCATGCAGCTACTCATAGTATCGCATTTGATGATGTGTTTGCCACTGCTGCTAGACTGCTAGACTGCATGCATGACATCAACACAACATGTATCCATACATGTGTATATCTTTCTATATATATATATATAAATTTGATTCTTCATCACATCCGTCTCATATATATATATATATATATATATATATATATATGGAGTATATGATAAAATAAGTTGGTATGATCGTCTGGCATGCATGCAACATAATATAGGAGGGAGAATTAAACGAGATCTAAATCTAGGAGTGCAAAATTGGAATCTATACTACACTGAACTATGTAGACACATAGACACATGTATGTGGTACATATGTTGGTGATACAACAAATTCATAGTCAACAGACTTAGAATAAGGAATTATATATTAGTATGCTTTAGTAGTTGTCTGAGTGATGCTGTCACAGCAAGATAGATGGCCGACTACTCATTATTCTGTACCACTAACATTTGATAAAACTGCTGTTGTCGTTGAACGTATGAGGTGTCGATCGATGAAATCATCATCTTATTACGACGGTAATCACTGGTTTCCAGACTTTTAGGAGACACGGTATTATTATTATTATTATTATTATTATTATTTATTTTCCGTATGATGAATAAATATACCACAAAAAACAAAAATATTGATGTGCGTATGCGCTATAGCATTATTCAAGATAAAAAAAAGATGTCAACGAATGCTGCAACCACTACAACAACAACAACTACTACTACTACTACTACTACTACTACTGCTACTACTCATGGCTTAATAGATTACAATATATATATATATATATATATATATATATAATATATTATAAGATACCTCTGCTACGTGACCACCAGTAACATAGGTAGTAGAGGAGGAAAGAAGACAATAATTCGGTATTATCAAGTATATGCTATTAACTCTCGCATATTATATATATATATATATATATATATATATTTAGAATTGATATATATATAAATTATGCATATGTGTATGTCTAGGTACCATCTACATATGGCTAACGATGCTGTTTGCCGTTGTGAGTGAAAGCAGAAAAATATGATTTCTTCTCATTTTAAACACAATACAGCTTTTCATCAATATCATTCTCGATCTGCTTTATTTCCGTACCGAGTTCCTTTTATCATAAAAGAAGCAGTAAACAATCAATCAATTCTCAGCAACTACAATTTCGTCCTTGGATGTACTAAATGCTACTGCCAGTACCACCAGCTGCTCAATCTAGAATTAGATGTCGGTACAATCTTACTACTACTACTACTACTACTACTACTACTACTACTCACCTGCTCAATCTTATACATGTTGGTACGATCTTGCATCGTGATGAAGTTGATCGCTAATCCCAAATGGCCAAAACGCCCTGAGCGTCCTATTCTATGGAGATAAGTTTCTGATCCCTGTGTGCATGATCACCATCAAGGAGTAGGTGTATTAGTAATTAGTAAGTAGATGGACAACCATTTTGTGTTTGGGCTTGCATTGGATGCTGCTTTTGATGTGATATTATAATAATAATGTGTAATGATGTATGGCGTCGTCTCACTAGAATCATCTACTTCTACTACTACAACTACTTACTGACCGAAGGAAAATCAAAGTTGATGACCACATTCACCGATTGAACGTCGATACCTGCAAAATGAAGAGGAGGAGGAGGAGAAGGGTGTTTCAGATTATGTTTATTATGGAAAAAACAACAAGTAGTCGCAAGCAGCTGGAAGGAGAACACCATAATGAAGAATTCATCCTAAAGTTTTGGTTATTTCTCACTATAATATTTATATACGTCCTCTCATTCTATATACCTAAATGTATATTTGCATACATATATTCTCTGTATTTCTTCTTCTGATTCTTAATCAAAACCCCAAATAGATAGATCATCCTACCCTAATATTTCCTCATTCTCCTTCACCAAACCACAACAACTACTACTACTACTACTACTACTACTACTGCAACTACTATACCACTACTACCTCTTGTGCATAAATCTGACGTCACTAAATTTCTGCATTGTCCGTTACGAAAATCGTGAAACACACGATTTCTGTGCTCCTGCGATAATAATAATATACAACAAAAGCAATTTACTAAGTATTGTATGATTTAATGATGATGATAATCGCTTGTACCTGTCTCATTTTGGAATGAATGTAAAAGCACGAAAAGCCCATCTTCGTTATCCATTTTGCAAGCAACTCTACACGTTTAACTTTATTGCAGAAGATGATGCATTGGTTTATATTAAGTTTCTTAAAGAGTGTTTTTAGACAAGAAATCTTTTGGCCTTCCTTCAAGAAAGCATAGTATTGCGTGACTCCTTTTAATGTGAGCTCTTCCATGAGATTAATTTGATGCGCATCACTCATCCATCTGTCAAGGAAAGATTTGATAGCCATAGGGAATGTTGCTGAGAAACAGAGTATTTGGCGCTTTTTATGTGTAAACTCTAAAAGCTGGTTCAATTTAATTTGAAACTCTCGGGACAACAGCTTATCCGCCTACAACAACAACAACAACAACAACAACAACAACAACGAGATCAGTCATGTATTCATCAATTTGGATCATCGTAATTAAGTGTATTTATGACACATGGGATGATGACGATGAAATATCGAAGTAATCAAAGACTAATTGGGATTGTAATGATGTTGAGTGAGTAGTGTAAATAAATTAACGATGAGAATATTAGGAAAAAAGATGACGATGAAATATCGAAGTAATCAAAGACTAATTGGGATTGTAATGATGTTGAGTGAGTAGTGTAAATAAATTAACGATGAGAATATTAGGAAAAAATAGTGTGTAAGAATAAACTATGTATGGAAGAAAGATGATAATTATACCTCATCCATCACAAACATTTTGCATTGAGAAAGATCTGCAATATTTCGTTCACAGAGATCGAGAATACGTCCAGGAGTCGCAACAATGATGTGGACTATTCTCTTGAGACGAATGATATCGTCCTTTAACACAGTACCTCCTGTAGTAACGATTGTGTTGATTGGAAGATGCTTTGACATCTTCTTCACCACATCAGAGGTCTGTAATGCGAGTTCTCTTGTTGGCACCAGGATCAGGGCTGATGTACAAAAAGAAGGAACATATGTATGTAAAATCAGATATTATGGCAAAAAATAGCGATGATAGCAGAAAATAATAAAGTCGAGACCCCTCCCCCCCCACCCGCTCTATTTGAAGGAAATTCTTAATTAATATCAGTTGGAAGCACACCTTGGACGTTTTCATTAGTTGCATCGATTTTTTCGATGGTAGGAATTACAAAGGAGCCGGTCTTCCCTGTCCCATTCTTCGCTCGTGCAAGAATATGTCGCCCCATAAGAGCATATGGAATGGATTCTTCTTGAATTGGAGAAGGCTTTTCGAAACCCATCTCGAAGATGCCTTTCAAAAGATCGCGCTTTAACTCAAAGTCCGCAAATTCAATTCCATTTCGATTCATGACGTCCTAGAGGATGATGGATATTATTAGGAATGATGATGATCACAGATGGTGCTAGTGACTAACTAATAACAACAACCGATAATAATAACCATACACAAACACAGTACTGCTACTACTACTTCTACAACTACCAGAAGTAGTATATTATTGACACTATCTCCAATCCTCCTTCTCCCCCCTCCTCCTGAGCTAATTCATACATATTGACATCCACGCTACTACTTTGATGATGATGATGTGTTGCATAATCCTCCTCATCCTCATATTACTACTACTACCTCGGTCTTAATCCTGCCGTCTTTCTTGGGCAAGCTCAGACTTGATTTCCAATCGGAATTATTGTTACCAGATGAAGAGGAAGGAGGCGAGGAAGAAGAAGAAGAATCCCCCTTTCTGCCATTAACCTTCTTCGATTGTGACGTATGAACGTTTTTTGCAGCTTTACCACTTTGATCGGCTGCATCTTCCCCCCCCTCTTCATTAGCTTTTCGTTCCTTCTTTGCTGCTCCTTTCACTGCTGCTGCAGTTTTTGGAGAAGTTGGTCCTGCTGCTCCCTGCTTCTTCGTGTTTGCAATGTTAGCGCCTTGCTTTATGGCAGTTGGATTCATTCCTGGAGGTCCCCCCCCTCCTGCTTTTTTCCCATCTTGAGGCTGCTGCTGCTGCTGCTGCTGCTGCTGCGGTGGTGGTGGGTATGGATGATGATAAGGAGGATAATGGTGCCCTGGTTGCTGCTGGTGGTGGTACATATTATTGTACCCACCGTATGGACTTGGAGAATGGGGGTAGTATGGCGGCATTTGATGATGGCCTCCTCCCGCCCCATAAGGAGGAGGTGGTTGGGGATATGATGATGATGGTGGTCTTCTTGATCCTGGCTTCTGTTGTTGCTGCTGCTGCTGCTGGGAAGGAGACTGTGCTACTGGCGGCGGCGGAGCATTTTGGTAATAATTTGCGTAGCTGGGAGGAGCATTGTTATATCCTGAAGAGGGGTAGCCAGAAGGAGGAGGTACTGGACGACCATAGTAGTATGGCATTCGTGGTGGGGGCTGCTGTTGATAATACCCATGGTTGTGTTGAGGGGGGGTGGCGTGGGAAGGATAATGTTGACGATGATGATAATTCGTGGGATTTGATCCTTGCTTGGTTGAAGAAGACGAAGAGGACGAAGAAGAAGACGGACCTGATGTGGGTTGCTTCTGCTTTTGCGAGTGTTGTGTCTGTCTACCTACCCATGCGTTTTTGTTATTGCTACGCTGTACATATTGAGGGCCTCGATGTTGTGAAGTTCCCTGCTGTTGCTGTTTGCTTTGTCCTGAAGATACTTTCAGACTAGCAAAACCTCGAGTGATATTGTTGCTCATTTTCAACTTCGGTTTTCGTTTGTTTGCGACTGCCTTCTTCCTTTAAATAACTAGACTGCTGCAATTCTGTTACCTGGCGCTTCTGGTTTAAATTCGGTTGACCACCACCAATTTGATGTGTTCTCAAGTATGAACACTGCTATTCGCTGAGGCTAAGTGTAAGTAAACCTGGGTGTGTAGCGATGCAAAGGGTTGGAGGAGGACGAGGATCACTCCGTGATGATGGTCAAAAATGCGGGTAAGGAGTTATCTCTCTCTCTGTCTCTCTTTCTCTCTTTCTCTCTGTCTCTCTTTCTCTCTCTTTCTTTCTCTCTCTCTCTCTATTTATCTACTTGCATGTCTTAGTACATCCTGTTAATCTCTCTTTCTTTCTCTCTCTCTGGTTCTCTTTCTCTCTCTATCTCTCTTCTTGTTGTGTCTCTTTCTGGTATTGCGACCTCTTTTCTTTTGAGTCATGACAAAAGTCACAGATCCCAAGTAAAATAGCGTTCGTTTATTTATTTATTCGGATGATGTTATTAGCGCACAAATGTGTCCAATTTCCGTGTGGATTACGCATAATTTTACTTCGAACTAGATCTAATTGGATTCGCTTGGAGCTTCCTCAAATTGTGATTTTTGGTAGATCTAGCACACTGGGAATTTGTGATGCCTCCACTTGCTCACCTTGTCGCAAAGGATAAATTTGTTCAAATAGTTCTAAGTAGAAAATGTCAAGAATATATCCCAATGACATCTTCTGCAAGTACCAATTTGAATTGACAATACAAACAACACTTTTATCATTATCCATCGACAGAACGAATACTCGCAACAAACGTGCTCAGGCAAGAATGAATCCTCTTATGAATCAGTGCATGCTGACTGACTTTCTTTTACACTCACAATAGCATCAAAGTTGCCTGATATTACTCGCCAGTGTTCATTATTATCTCTCTTCTCTCAAAATCCAACAAGAAGCTACTACAATCTGTATTGCTCGTAGCGATGTTGCTATTACCTTTCGGGAACTCCAGGCATTGGTCGCTAGCAGCCAATGTTACCACCTCCAGCACAGATGGAAAAAGACAATTCGTAGTTGCGAATAGCGCGCCAACGTCTAAGAAAGGTCTTGAAATGAATCTTTATTATGTACGTCCTTCCAGTCTAAAGAACGAAACTCCTTTTGAAAGGTGGTGTTGGGGGATCTGAAGCTGCTCTTCTGTTTTGGTTGCCGTTTCTAAAATCATTTGATTCGACAAGTTTCAATATGGTCAAAAGTAAGTTTCAAGTCGTCATCGTTGTGTCTGTCTGTTGTGTTGGCTGCTGTTACGACGAGAATAATATGCATCTTAAAACAGTTTAGTAATACAATGAAAAGCATTAAGAGTTAGGAAGGGTTAAACAACTTACTTTATAGAGAAAAATAGCTTGAAAGATAAGCAGATCATCATTTTCTCTTCATGCTGCTCAAAAGGAGGAGAAGGAATTGCTCCCGGCATCATCCCCTCCCCCAAGAAACTAGTCGTAGAGAAAAAGAAGTCATCAGGGAGAGGAGTTCATTCCTCGTCGACCACCAATAATACCAAGTCTACGCCAAAGACTAGTAAGAGTAAAACTTCTGCTCCAGATGGCACACCATCCACTGTACCACTTTACTTCAAGGTGGGGTGGTGGTGATGATAGTGATGACCACTAGGATGAATCCATATGAACTTCAATAAGAGGATGAACACTAAGATGAATCCATATGAACTTTATTGAGTTTAATTGGTCCAAACACAGTGCGATTAGTACTAAGCTGTTTTCTATTGTTAATGTTAATATTTATTTCAATTTTAATGCAAAGGACACATATCTCGGCATTGAAAGTGCGAAGGTGTTACCACAAGATTGATGTGGTTATGTGGTAGAGTTAACAAGCGGCTATATTGTTGTTGGTGGTAGTGGTTGCGACATGTCCCTTCTAGATATCATGATGGGTTTTTGAGGCAGCAGCTGATACCACCATTTTCAAGGTCTTGTGCGTTGTCGACACAGCAGCAGACGATGGTAAAGGAGGAAAGGAAACTATGGTAATGGTACTATGCCTTGAAGAGACTTCCTGTACTACTACTTTACAGAAGATATCATCCTGTGTTGCCTATATTATTTTCACTATTATTACTTTTCTGATTGAGATTAGTGTGGTACGAAGTTTCTTCTGTGATTTAGCTAGAACCACTGCCTTTCTCCTCCCTTTTTGCATACTTGCTACTTTCTCTTCTACGACTGAAGCATAGCATTACGTGTCTTCTTCTTTACTCTTGCACTAATCCCCTACCTCCTCCTCGTCCTCCTCCTTCTTGATAACGCTGACATCACATATCACACATTATTTACTGTGTGCAGGTGATCACAGACCAGAGTATCTTTCATCCTCAGGTAGGGTAGAAGGGGTTAATATAACAATAACTCATTAAAATATAATAGTCAGAGATGATTCAAGTATTTACAAATGAGGGTTGCTTTAGGGAGGTGGGCAGCCTAGTGACGTAGGTCTCATTAAGTCTGGTGATACTGTATTTACAGTCCATAAGGTAGTTAATTATCATCACAACCATTTCAATAACAACTCATTACAGATGAAACGTTTTAAAAAAGTTAAAACATCATCATTATCATCATCGGTGGCAGCAGCAGCAGCAACAAATATGAAAGACGCCCAACCACCACCAAAAAGAGAAGAAGAGGAAGAAAAGAAAAAAAAAGTGTGCTGCTCAATCACCACAAACATTACCAATCAGATATATCATCAATCAACCTTTGAGCTCATTATCACTATCATTATTGTATTGTGTTATACATGTTGTCGTTGTTGTCGTGTGTGTGCTGCTGTAGGTTTATAAGGACCCCAACGGGGTTATTCTGCACGTGGGATCATTTGAAGAGAAGGGAAAGGGGAAGAAGAATACATTTGGTGTTGGGGATATTGTCAAACAGGTAGTAGGTAGGTAGGTTGATACGGTAGACACCATCATCCAGATAGTAGTAGTAGTAGTTATAGTAGTAGTAGTAGTAGTAGTAGTAACAGTAGTAACAACACGCAACATTTATAAGAAGAACGAAAAGAAGAAAACGAAGGAGGAGGAAGAAAGGAGAGATGACAATTTATTCTCTGATCATCTACACAGTATCATCATATGTTGGACATCAGATTCACAAAGTATATGACGTGTAGTAGTAGTAGTAAGTAGCAGCTAAATGACCGTTTCTTGTTGTTACTGTTCTTGAAACTGAAGGAAATAAATATGGAAATGAGGAAGTATCATGCCCGATTACATAGCGCAGGTCATTTATTGGATGTGGCAATGAACCAGGTTGTAGTAGTAGTAGTAGCAGTAGTAGTAGTAAGAGGAAGAAGAAGAAGAAGAATCATCATCATCATCATCATCAGGTGGGAATAACACTCAAACCCTCCAAAGGCTACCATTTCCCAAAAGGACCTTACGTCGAATACATTGGTCTTCTTTGATGAATGATGATTCACTATTGTTGTTGTTGTTGTTGTTGTTTAAATATGATATTCCGTTAAGTAGTAGCAGCAGCAGTAGTAGTTGTTGTTGTAGTAGTACGGATTGCAGAGTGGATAATTATTACCTACCTACCTACCTCTACCCATCAATCTATCTACCTACCTACCTACTACGGTTAATCAGCATTTTACACAATAATGCACCATCGTAGTAGTAGTAGTAGTAGTAGTAGTAGTTGTAGTAGTATTTTGCGGCCCTGTATCTCTTCTTCTTCTTCTTCCTCCTCCTCCTAACAATGGCTACTACATGCATTGCAGGCAAAATAGAACTAAAAGATCGAGCAAAGATTCTAAGTGAACTTCAACTTGGTCATCGTCTAATTCTAACATTTCTCTGCATGTACATATATATATATATATATATATATATATATATTAAATATATGTAGTAAATATGTATAGATATTGTTGCTAACAATTCATTGAATATTTAGCAATCGATAAGTTGATTGAAAGTAAGATCAAGACCGCTGTGAGTTACACAGATGGCAGTGGTGGCAGTAGCACCACTTCTACTATTCGACGCGTGTAAGAAATTTAATGTTGTTCGCACATATCTTCCTACGAAACCCACTCACTCGCTCACACACTGCACTGAGTACTGAGTACTAGTGTTGGTGATGATGATATATATATATATATATATATATATATATATACGACATGCCCACTACGTAGGAAAGTGGGTTCGGACGTCCTTGGATGTGCATGCGGAGGTACCCATGTAGCACACACTGAAGAAATCGGGGCAATGAAGATTACAAAGATAAAAACCAACAAAGGGAATACACGTGTCAGCTATACCATTGCGAAGTAACCGGGTACAAATTTTTCTTAGCCCATACGTCATCACACACAGATACTAATGTTCTTATTCTTCTTCTTATTATTATTATTATTATTCCTACTACGTACGTAGACACGTCATTGGGGTCACGTGTGATGGTAAGGACATAGAGGACTTCGCTTAAGAAGTTCTTGCTGCGGCTGCAATTGTTGTCATGTCGTAGATGCATGATGACAACACTAGCTAGCAACAAGCCACACCATGTATGCTGATAATAGAGTAGTACACACTAATATTTCTAATGAGCAGTGCGATGAATAAGCTGCAACAACTATACAGAAACTTTGCGCGGATTTTTTTGCGTTTGGACGTTGCGCAATGATGTGCTGTGAGAAACTCGCGTGATGTGCGTGTGTTCGTGTGTTGCTGCTCTAGCTAGTGCTTAAGTGCGTGTACTTGATGTGCAATCTGGATATCGACGATATTTTTGGCTCTGTAGCATCTTTTTGCACATATACAAGCACAATTCATTCATTGCTCGACACGGAGCTCCCTTATCTCGAGCGCATGCAAGATGATTCATCAAGGATTCATTAAAATTCTAGCTGTTTGTGAAGCGCATCTGCACATATATTTACGTTGTTGCACGTGTGCTATTGGGACATGATAATGCTCGAATAATGGGGCATTATTTGCGGCATACATAGCTTGAATAAGCAGAGCATGTAATTACGCAGTAGCTGGATGATGATGTGACTCTAGCTATGAACACGATCAGGCATCTCTATCAGGCATATGGCATGGCATAAAAGGCAAACGGATCACATTCATCTTTAATATCTCTAGAGTAGTGTGGCTTTGCCACATTGTAAATGTACCTGCTTGTGCACTTCATTGGACAGTATAGTCTCACTGTTGCAAATTCACTAGTAAATCGTATCATTTTTGTCGCAGCTAGAGTTTCCATAATCATTAAGTCCGACGACAGCATAATGCGGTGGCGGTAATGGAAGGGTCTGGAAGCGCTGCACCACCAATGCCCTGGATTATGTATGTATGTATTATTATTAAAGTTGTGACGAAAAAGCATTTAGTAGTATCATGAGAGAAATATATATTCTCCTATAAATCTATAATAAAGGCTTTAACCCCTGATTTACCATGTTTTAAATTGCCCAAAGGCTAATTAGTAATTTGTTGTTGTGATGTTCATACCCATACATTTCCGTTACTCATGTCAACCCAGCCCTAGAGCCGAACAAGATAATATAACAGGTTTCGATAGAATTAGTGGCCGATGAAAATGGACTATGCAAAGTGTGAATATTCATCATCACCATCATCAACAACCCGACAACGCAACAACTTCTCTTTTCTTTCTCATTATTATACATGCATCATGTAGTAGCAGCATTTAGTACTACCATTGACTGTGCAATAATGAGCTGGCCTCTATGCTGTAACTCCGTCTGTAATGTATCAATAAACGATAGTTATACATTCCCCTTTTCATATGATGACACGCCTTCTTCGTTTTCTTTTATAAATTAACGTCTTTAAGTCGAAGCTTCGATGATAGTGATTAATTGTGTGTTTTATTATGATGATGATGACAATGATGATAATGATGATAATACTAACAATTATTATTAATAATGTTATCATTCTGTGGAAGCAAGGTTGTGCATGGCTATGTGCTATCTTCCATTTATCTGCTCAGCTTTCATTGTAATGGGAAGAACACCATCAATGTTACTACCGAAGTGCAGACGTGATGATCGGACAGGGAGGAGGAGGAAGATGGGTAAGACTTCGTAGCACATATTTGCAGGGCCTCACTGTTTATCACACACACACACACACACACACACACACACAAGCAGACAGAGAGAGAGAGAGAGAGAGAGAGAGAGAGAGAGAGAGAGAGAGGAGGAATGGGGGGGGGGCGAGAGATGAGAGCATGAAGTTAAACCTTGCTTTGATGAAAAAAGAAATTGAAACAAGACAACTGGTTCATCATTATCATCATCATCATCGTTATCATTGTTTTCAGTATCAAAATAACTATCAGATTGTCCCGGAAAGTTATTTCCCGCTTTCTTTTTCTTCTTCTTCTTCTTCTTCTTCTTCTTCTTCTTCTTCTTCTTCTCTAATTATGACAAAGTAGTAGTGCGACGTTGTCGTCTAGCATGTGACACACATCATCATCATCATCATCATCATCATCATCATCATCATCAAGCTTCCCTCTACCTATAGTGGCAGTTTCTGCACCCAAAAGACACTTGAAACTGATGCAATCCCGGAAAGGCCATACTGCTGCATTCCTGTTGTTATTCCGCATTGATTTATGATGCTGTTACAGCTAATTTAAACGTCTTCTTATTGATGACAATGACAATTAATTCTCATGTTTTTAGTTCTATGATCTACATCAAATTTTAGTGAACAAAAGCATCATCCTCCTCCTCCTCCTCCTCATCATCATCACTATCACCGTGATCACGATCTTTGTTTGTTGTGATCGTTATGATCGTTTATATTTAGAATTAGATCGGCAAACTGGATTTCATACCGCCGCAATGTCTTCACGGTCTAGAGTGCGCTCATAGAATCGCAATCGATCAATGTAAGCAGCCACACTTCTCCTTCCTAAGAAAAAATAAAAGTGCAGTGAATATTTATTATATGAATCAAATATACAAAGAATAAAGATAGGATTGAATTATGATAGTTATATAATGCTTTGAATACCAACAGTGATTTTATACTACTATTTTTAGGGTAAGTAAACTTGACAACATATATTGAACATGATTTGGGACTATTAGCAGGGTGTGCTCTCCGTATTCTCCGACTGCTTCTTCTTCTTCTTTATACAATACAAATACCATGTTTTGTTGATGAAACCCGCGATTTCAGTGATAGATCAGGCCCTCCTCCCCCCTGTATACACCACATTCAATTAATTTGCTAATATTGAGCATAAGTCTTTCAGAAGATTCTATCATATTTCTCGAGAATGATTAGTATTGTGTGAATATAATCAGCTGTTACGTAATTATAGTGGCAAGTAGTTTTTAAAAGATCTTCCGTCCCGTTTATATGTATATTTATGTACCAAAAGCCATTCCTTGCCAGGAATCGTCATCTTATGCTCAAGCACGTGCTGTAGAGAACGAAGTGAGGGAGGAGTAAGAAAGGGATAACAAGCTCAGACAACAGGGATAGATACTAGTAATACGGATGACGGGCATTCTCAAATAATCTCTAATATATTATCATCATCATCATCATCATCATCATCATCGTCGTCATCATTATCATCGTCGTCATCATCATCGTCATCATCATCATCGTCATCCCAGTCCTCCTCCTACTTGTATATCCTTGTGAGCATTCACGTAGAGTTCCAATAGTTTGCCTTCCAAGGAAAATGCTATGTGAACCTAAACAAAATAATAATGCGGCCTCAGTAAACAACCAATGCAACAAACAAATGGCAGCAACTATAAACAATTCTTTTGTTCACGGTTATCAGCTATGATGATAGCGATGACGACGATCATTATCACTATGCTCAAGAAAAAAATGGCCCTCCAGAGAAGAGGAGAACAATGTAATAAAGATATATACTATTGTTTAAAGCATTGGTGAGATGCAAAACAAAATATCATCTTGCTCCTTATTTTCTCATACCCATTGCCTAGTAGGAATGCTTGAATGCGTGGTTATTGAGGTCACCTCTTCCCCGTTAGTTTTGCTTTATTTTCAGAAAACAACAACTTGATGGTTAAATGATCATAGTACAATTTGTTGATTAACTTTTAGATGATGAATAGTGTAGTGGATGGATTTATTTGTCTGACGGTCCCCCAATATAGTCGTAACCCAGAATCAGAATGCAATACACACACACACACACACACACACACACACATAAACACAATATATATATATATATATATATATATATATATATGCGTTGAACTTCGGCCGCCTACAAACAACATGATTTCTTTCTTTCTTTCTTTTTTTCTTCTTCTTCCACATTGTTTTTATTACCCTAAACGTAGTCTTAATCTTCTAGAGGATCCAGTAACGTACAGTGAGCAGAAGGTGTTATCACGATGATGATGATGATGATGATGATGATGATGATGACTTCTTGTAGTACTCGTGGCTTGAGTGCTAGCATATGCATTGCCATGACTTATAGATTGAACGCCACTTGAAGACGACGATAACACATGACTGATGATACATAGAACAACGTATTTGTACTCCTCGTTGGTGCGTGTTTAGGTGGTGGTGGTATCATTCAAATGAAAGACAAATAAGAGAGGAGGAGGAGGAGGAGGAGGAGGAGGAGGAGGGCTAATTAGAGCAGTAGGCTGGTACTACCTAATAGAATCTGGTGGTGGAGTTCTTACAAGGAATATCCACATAGCCACGGTCAAAGATGGAAGCTGTACGAGTTGTGCAAACATTCACGGTGTTGAAAGGAGGTTATTGAATCACATCCATTAGTAGTACTGAATATTAGTAATAATACCCTCCTCCTTCTAGCTAGTAGTTGAGGATGAGTATGAGCAGTTAGACAAAATGAGTAAATTCTAACAAAAACCAAGTAGGTAGTAGAGCGTGATCAACACTTATTACTTACTTGAGACGGTGACGTGGGCAGATGAACTTTAAATCCAGAAGAACCATCGTCGCTTAGTATTATGATAAAAGCAGCACATCAACAACTTCAACCAGTAATGGCTTTAGCAAAAAAACGATTACAACACAAAGATCGCTTCCAGAAAATACCTCTTTCCCTTTCCCCCCTCCCACCCTTGACACACACTTACACAAAAACTTTGCAAGTCCTGTTCGTGTTATGTACGGATAGGAGGAGAGAGAGAGAGAGAGAGAGAGAGAGAGAGCACTACTACTTTTCTTCCTCCAAGTTAAGACTTGCCCCTTTCCCGTACATGCCTGGCCCATACGATGACGATCTTGGAATGGGATCGATTTCACCGTACCTCATACTCACATCCTATAAGTAGTAGTAGTAGTAGTAGTAGTAGTAGTAGCTCAACGTCATGAGGACGAAGATCATATGTAGTATAAACTGATCATATTCTCAGTAGATATAATTGTCTTGCCTGCGACAAGGCGTCATCGAAATCAAAAGCGCCAAGGATCCCCCCCTGCGGATGAGTGTTTCCAACCATCTTTCCCAAGCCACTAGCTGCCTAAAGTAAGTAAGTATACACGACACCATGTTCAGCAAATACATTTGTCAGTCATCATCCCTGTAGTGTCTCTTATTTCGCACACAATCTAGATCTACTTGGTCGTCTTCTCGATTGATGCAGACGTTGCCATCGAGTTCCATGCACGTATCCCTGCTGTGTATTGGTCAAATGATATCATCACCAAATCTTAGAACAAGAAGAAGCTAATTAGAGCAAAGAATATGCCGCGGTATTGGTACAGTGGAGAAAACCTTAAATAATTTCGTGTAGCCCTTACACCACCAGAAGTCAATGACAAAGCCAGAAGAAACACCTGCTTTCGGAATATGCAACGAGAGGAGGAGATGGAAATTGTGTTTGAGCTTGTTGAGTACGACCAACAGAGATTCCTCAATGATTGCTACACCTTAAAAAATATGATCTTGAAAATCGACGACACGCGCATGATCGTCGTGTCGTCGTGTCAATGTTCCTTGTGCGTGGGTCTTAAAACACAAGGCGGCACAGCATCGCTCAGCACCCCATTGCTGCTCGTAGTTCAAATTTGAAATGGCAGTTGAAATTGTTCAAAACGTAGGTGATTTATTGAATACGACAAGAATCAACAAGTACGATATTTGATGTACTAAAAAAGTAAAGCATTTCCACAATGCGACATACATGAGGGATCGTTTTTGTCTATCACACTTTTGTGGTGTGCTTTCTACTTCATGGAACTACAATAGAAGAGAGCATGAGAACAAGGACAAGGAGGAGGAGGAGGAGGAACAACAACAAAATTGAAAAGGACTCCACCCTCCCATCCGTTGACGACATTCACTCTGTCGGAACTCATCCAACCTATTCGTAGATATCTCCAAGTAGTATTTACTGGAAAGCTATTTGCACCCAAAAGAATTGAACACGCTGTAATCGTTCGAAGAGTGAGAAGCTAAGCTCCAAGTGGTCATGGGGGTTTGCTGCTCTTCCGAGAGCGAAGGAGATAATGTCCGAAGTAACTCTGGCCGTCCGAAACCTGTGTGAGTAGGGAGAGTGACATAGATATTAGCGTGATATTTTTCTTGTTAAACCGACTACTTTTGGTAGAAAAGTTGAATCTCAGACAAGTTGTTGGAATGTTTAGGCACCCGAAGGCGAACAAATACGTAGTGAATAATTCTGCGCAAACCGTGGAGAATAATAAATCTTGTGTGAAAACTGCATCGATCCAGACACACACCGCAGCTGCTACTTCTGAGGATGGAAAATCGGATCTTCTCAGCGATAAGATAAATTCACAGCCTCCAACAAAAGGTTTGCTATGTCTATGGTATTAATACACACGCATATATACGTTAATGTTTGTTGTGTTTTGTTTCCGTAATGGGGTACTTGCTATGTAGTCTCGCACAGGACCACCGGGATACACAAAGCAATGGAGTCCGATTTTGTGGAGTTAGGGGGGGGGGGTGAGATTAATACAAGACCGAAAGAACATAATCACGCAGTCAACATGGAAGTTGTATCTGAGGATGAGAAGATTGATCAACCGAGTAAAGACAGTTATTCGTTAAGCGCCGAGAAAGAGAAAATTTCGAATGTTGCACTTAGAGAGGTGAAAGATAGAACAGAGAACGTTCATTATAATGAGAAGGGTACAAACGAGGAACCAGGGGAATTCAACGGTGATCAAAGCAAGAAAACTGAGAAATATAATGAACTGAATAATCAAGAGGAATTTTCAAGAAAGAGAGCTTCAAACTCAGAAGGGAAATCATCAACCAAAAATAACCTACCAGAGATGTCAAATGAGATAACAACAACTGTCAAAGAGGCTAACAATAATTTTCGGAATCTCTCTCGCAAGCTTGGAGGGATAAATACTCTTTCTCCAATAGATGAAAACCATGATCCAGCAGCAAAGAATATTAGGCATTCTGACGAAGACTCATCATCAGGGGAAGAATCAGGTGGAAGCATGTCCTCGGGTCTCGAAAGGTGTATCGATTCCTATGGCGCACACAAAGAAAAAGTACAAAGTGATCACAGATATAGCCAAACATTAAAAACAAGTGCAGAGATTGACCAATTACACGCAGTGGCAGCAGATCTACCAATGTGCCGACAGAACTACGAAATTAAATGAATCGTATTCACATATTTAGTCGTGTATAAGTATGCGGCAATAAATAAACATCACCACTGCAACCACTTGGAATTTTCAGATCAATTGCCTTCGTCTTCGATTGGAATTTCAATTGCATACACATGTCTATCTAGGCGTACCTACGCCCGTTACGCTATGCTAGCTACAATAAGAGCCGAGCTTATGACAATGAGCTATGTGAAATGGACACAATCGTTGCAATATGACAGCTAAACAATGAATGAGACATTGTACACACTGTGTGCATAGAAATGCACACACTAATGGACTATGTCAGCGCTAGCTAGACTAATAATGGAGCGGACGCATCATGTCGTCTAGTAGTTGTGTCCACACATAGCTAGACATAGGGCTTGCTATAGCTAGCTAGCTTGGCACCCATCCCACGTATATACGTACACGAGATATGAAGCACACACGGCGATACGATTGCATGTTCTATGCATGTAACGCACGCTAGTACGTGTTATTACACGCGCGCTAGCACAATGACACGTACAGCTTCTATTCTTCTGTTGCCAACCTATGTGTGCTCCCAAGCACCCGGGGGACATATTGTACGAGATGTAAATCAACATTTGATTCTGTGCTATGCGACTTAGAAACTTGCAGCACGCACATCTATGCATGATGCTGCATCGTACTAACCTAGAAGGTTGAATGATACCCACTAATGTCACCACTAATTGGCAACGGTAAACATTAACTTGATCTTCGTTTTGTTTAGCAATTTCGTTTCCACTTCGGTATGTGCTTCAGATTTGGTGGAGTCACAGGACGTTGCCTCACAGGATTTTTTATTTTTTCGACGCCTGTGATAGGGTTAAATCGCCTGCACACCAAAATAAAAATTAGGGAATACATATTTGCAAGTGTTGCCCGAATCTGAAAAATGAAAGTAGCATTTATCTTTTAGATTTTGTGTTCTGAGAAAAAGATAATCACCCATTGGCTTTTGAGTACAGCCGATCCTTCCTAACTTCTGCCCGATATTTGAAGTTGTTCTCCATGTGGACCATCCTCTGTGCATCTAGTCCGTCTTTGAACCTTCCACAGAAAATGACGCATAAGTAAAAAACAACTTGGATTGGTATATCAGTTTGTAATCTTTCATACCTATGATTCACAGGATCAAATGGGACACTTGATTTATTCCTCATTGCTTTTTTACCAGTTTCCCTGGAGAGTGAATTGTTATTAATGAATTATTCTGTGTTCCTCAGCCTCTCGCTCTATCGGTTAATAAACATCGGATATGTTCGACTTATTGCAGACAAACCTAAACATTTTCATTCTGGCATCCGAGGCGACGTATTTTCGCTCTTCATGTTGCCATCTACTTCGTTCTCTGCTAATATTCTCCGATCTGAAATTATCGGTCAAAATGAGGTCAATTGGAAATACAGCCCAGACTAGCAAAAAGTAGGCACAGAGCAGAATGATCTGATTTATTTTTACCTTTTCGATGATAAAATATCTCTTTTTTTCGTGACAAGTACATCCCTCCTTGATTTCTCTTCGTGAGCTGCCCCCATGGTGATGAAGCGTTGATTTTCTAAGAATGTAGAATGGAGATTAGGTATGTAACTTCCCCAATAATGACATGCCTACGAAGATTGGATGTGCTAAATATACCTGGCATATACAAAGGTGTAGATCCGCCAATAGAAAACGGTTTCATTATAACTTTCGGGTCATGGCGAGTGTGGTTTGTTCTGATATATTTTCAGGCAGCCATTTAGTCAATGAATAATCAGAGAATTTAAAATATTCACATTTCAAAAAATAAGTAGACCTTCGTTCCGCAAGACGCTGCTTTTCTATTCCTTCCCTCCCTTTAGCTCGAGATCGTCCTCTCGGCTTTATATTTCTCTGGGTAACAACACAGTAAGACGACGTTCGAGCATTAAACAAAAAAGAGAAGGCTCGCTCAAACTACTACTTCACGAGGATCAATACTTACCACTTGCATCAATATAAAGAAGGGTCAAGTAACAAGCCCGAACGATTATTCTTTTTGAGAATGAACGACGAAAGAAAGAGTCTTTGAATTTCGACTCCACCACGTTCTCCTTCGGTTGCTAAGAACCGGTTTCTTGTTGGCCGGCCGGTTCGTGGACTGAGAACAGTGGCAGTGGTGGTTTTCAAATACGACAACATTATCAACATAATTCTTCATCAAAATATCATGGATTTTTAGGTCCTATGGATCCAGATTTCATATTAGTCGATATATGTTGTCGTTCAAATAAAACATAGTAAAATTCTGCACAAAAATGTCAACCTGACGAAAAATATATCTTTGTAAAATGTTACGAAAAATGCGACAAGACGGCACTGATTTGGGAGTATTGGCAGCCCTCGTTGGCGTTCTTAGTATGGAAGGTTCGCAAGAATGATGTAGAATTGGAGAATGTTATGTAGCTGAATGGATATAAATAATATGTCGCATAGTAGAAATTACTGATGATTCTAAGAGGATATCAGAAATTTAGTCTTAAATTCAATCAGCATGTCCAAGCAGGTGCGCGACCATCCCCCCTCAGAGAGGCATAAGAGAGGGCAGAGCGAGAGAATACCCAGTTCCGGATTGTGGATGATAAACATTGTGAACATTACGATCGCTATTTTGTCGACAACACTTATCCGATTAAAAAACAATCGGTAAAAAGAGAGAATCGCAGTCAACAAATTAATAGATGTGCCTAAATTGGTAGGGGGCGTACCTGAGCGACCTTCGCGCTGCCGACAAGAAGGCGCAAGATATTATCAATGAGGCATACGAAAGTAATTTGTCTTAGACCACAAAAAATTGAGTCTGATTAACTTGCTTATCAGAGAGACGTGTCCAGAAGCAGCAAGCAGAAGCGCAGGCGAATAAGGAACTAGAAACAATAAAAAAACAGCTGCAAGCTGACATTCTTGGAACCTCGGTGAGAGATAACAGCTCAAGTTCAATAGCTACACAAAGGGATGCATTTACTAAAATTAACCATATTCTGTAGGAAAACAAAGAGGGGCATGACTCACTGAGGCAGAAGCTGAAAGAGGAGACGGATAAGAAGCTGGCCGAACTAAAAAAGAAGGCTGGAGAGAAAATGAATGATTCGCTAGGCCTTATTCTTCACTTCGTGACGAAAGTGAACCCTAAAGCAACCAAAGAGAATGTGCAAGCCTTCCAACAGAAAGCTATTCAATCTGTGTCGTAAAATCGGTCTTAATCGTAAGTACCACGGTCAGGGGTAGCTAATCAAGAATTACCAGTGATAAGATGGGGTAGGTAAAGATAGGGTCACCATGTGGAAAATAATCAAGAATAAAGATTCTCTTCTTGGGGAATCGAAAAATTTAGAACGCTAAAGGAGGAATCATCTCTATCTGTTCAGGCAACGCAGCGTTGCT
Organism: Bigelowiella natans CCMP2755; assembly: GCA_000320545.1. Classification (NCBI taxonomy): domain Eukaryota; phylum Cercozoa; class Chlorarachniophyceae; genus Bigelowiella; species Bigelowiella natans. Next base: position 6,836 of record ADNK01003277.1, on the reverse strand, counting down.
GCTAATGATGTTGTGCATGTCCATTGTTACACCGTCTAGACCGTGACCATAGATGTGCTGCAGATGCTAGCTGGACTGCAGCTGCATGCAAATGGACTTGCAAAGTGTGATGTTTGCACCGCCATCATCGCATCACTACAGGGCAGTCGCTCAGTCGTTGCACCCAAACTGCGCAACGACAAGGTTAGAAGACTATGAGGCATTTCGGACGACGACGATTGTGTGCAGCACGCGTGCGCATGATGAACATCGCACGAGCTAGATCGATCTTGGATGCTGCTAGCTGCGCTAGACTTCGCATTGCTTCAGTGCTCATTGCGCAGGAAATAAACGCGCGTGCGAAACCGTCGCATCGTCGATCAAGGTCCCATGTACCCAGGTTTCGCCTGGTTGTGCCAGCCAGGAAGCGCATCAGCTCACTTGGAACTGCAAGTGGTGTTGTCAAGGGGGTTGGCACGTTGCGACGCGTCGCGTGCTGGCGTGCGTCGTGTCGAACCCCGCACAAAATGAAAGTGAGCACGATGCGAGTGTGAGCAACGTGCGTGGCGTTTGATGCTGGCTTCGAAACTTCACTTGATCCAGTGATCTCTGGATCTGGTGATGATCATTGTGGTCGAGCGACGTTCCTTGAGTCTGGCAGGCTAGCAGGCGTCGTGGTGCTCCCTGGGCCCCCCTGTCAACCAGGCGGGACGGCCACTCTCTTCCAGGCAACGATGTCAGCGGTCTGGCCGCGCCACCCACGATCAAGGAGCTGTCGCAGCATGCGCACGTCCACTCGTGCTGCACGCTGCGCTGCGCACATGCGCATGGAAGTTCTCAGAACTTCGGGAATCTTCGAGAAGCTTCGAGAATCTTCCAGAAGCTTCGAGAACATTCCGGAAGATTCGAGAGAATTCTGGAAGATTCGAGAATCTTCGCGAATGCGCCGGAACCCAATGCGCACATGCATGCAGCGCAAGTCACAAGTCATCAACACAATTCAAACGCACACAGGACCGCGTGTTGACACTCAGTGACATCAGCACAGTCCCGCGCACAAAAGCTAAGCAGCTACCGCAAGCCCGCTAAAAGGTCATGAGCCTCAAGAGGACTTGCTAGAGAACCAACTCAGAAAAGAACCAAGCAACCCCCCACCCCCCTTCAGCTACATCCTTCCAGAAGAAGGAACTGAAAGCGACAACAGCATTCCCTCAGCCAATCTTCGGTCAAGCCTCCAAAGCACTGAAAAACAAAGAAAATAGGAACGAAACAACATGTCAGAAAAGCAGATAGACTCCCTACTAAAAAAACTTCACCCTCAAGTACGATGGTAGCAACTACAAGCCCTACATGTACAAGCTAATGTCTGCCTTTGAAGCAGCGGATTTGGAATCATGCTTCAATGTCAACATAGAAATAGAAGGAAAGGTGACAGAAGTCAATGTACGCACCGACCCCGCTCACCGACGAGAAGTACTCAAGCTATCCCCGGAGCAATTCGATATCCTCAATCCCAAACCTGAAGGAAGAGGATCACAAGAAAAGATAAACAAAAGAAAGAGAGGAAGATTCTTCCTCACTGCTACCCTTCCTGACAAATTCTTCGATCTACTCGAAGGAAAACCCAAAGACGTAGCAGTTACCTTAGCAGCCTTGCTGGAGAAGTACGAGCCTACCAATCCTGTAGCCGTCAGGAAACTTTATTCGAAACTAAGTGATATAAACATGGGTCAGTACAATGGAGACTTCACAAAGTATCATTCTGACCTTGACTCGACGATCAGAAGACTTCGGGCACAGCACGAAGGGTACTCCGACAACCAAGCGCTTGCCACTCTACTTCGAGGACTTGTACCTAGCGAAAAATACGAGACTATAGTTACAGTCATCAACAACAAGAAAGATGTTACCTTCGACTCTGCAGTGGACATGATCCGCTCCCACATAAACTCCCGATCATTAGATGACGGGCAGAGACCTTCAAAGAAACATGCAGGACACACCAGTGCAGAACACAAATACGTGAAGATGTACGATGGCTTGGAGAAAAGGCTAAACGAACTTACAGGTCAGCTGAAGACCTACAAGAGGAAATTCAAAAAGGGAAAGAACAGATACAACAGCGAAGCATATCAAGACAATTCCAAGAAGCAAAAGAGAGAAGACTATTTCTTGAACTTAAAGAAAAGAACAAAATGCCATTACTGTGGCAAGAAAGGACATTGGGAAAAGGAATGCAGAAACAAGATGAGAGATGAAGGCAAGCAGAACAAAGGAAAACACTATTCTTTTATTGATCATGGCTCCCCTTCCCAAAGACCCTCTTACATTAATAAGATGGCACGCGACAATTCTTACCTGCAAACGCTGAAGTACAACCATAAGCCTTTGATCCTTCTCGACAGCGGAGCCAACAACCACTTCTTCTGCGACCGCGACTTCTTCAACGAGTTGAAACCTATTCAACCACGATACATAGAAGTTGGCAAAGATGGGACAGGATTCTTTGTGAATTATGCAGGCGACGTCAAACTAACTACAAAAAACAAGCAAGGAAAGATGCACAAAATTGTTCTACAAGGAGCTTTGTACTCTGAAGAAGCTGCAGGCAATGTGATCTCTCTAAACAGACTAGTCAAGAGTGGCAGCGAGTACAAAGGGACAAAACAAGGAATAAGCATTACCGCCAACGGAGAGGAATACGCGTTCGGAGACTTTCAAGACGACGGCCTATTTTATTTGAGATATAAACAAATAAACAAAAGTACAAATACACAAAGATTTAAATCCTACCCTATGAAGCAGCCATCTCCAATCAAGCACGCACATAACATCCTAGGGCACATCGCAACGGATAAGATAAGAGACACCTATGCAGTTACAGAAGGTCTACCTTATTCCAAGATGATAAAGATACCAAAGAAGATCTTTTGCAAGGCCTGTGATGTAGCCAAAACAAAAAGATCTCCGATCTTTGATCTAAGCGCCCAAGAAAGGATGAAACAGCATCGGAATAAAGCAAAGATTGAGAACGATGCTGTCAAAAAGAAACAAAAATGTGTACCTGTTATCCACAAGAAAAACCGGATGTGGAATAGAATTCACTCTGATGTAAAGACCATGCCTAACAGCATGGATGGTTACAAGTATTTCGTAATATTCGTACATGAAGGAACAAGGTGGGTTACCTTGGAGCTCTTGAGAAAGAAAAGCGAAGTTACGCAGAAAACCATACAGTTCATAAAGCACATCAGAAAGCTTCCAGGTTGTGGAAGCATAGACGAATTCAGATCGGATGGTGGAGGTGAATATATGAGCGCAAAGCTACATAGCTGGCTCACCTCCGAAGGAATAAAATGGGTTCCTAGCACCGCCCGAACACCTGAGCAAAATGGAATGTCCGAGCGTCACATACAGACTATCATGGCGAAAACAAGAGCTATGTTAGAACATGCACGCTTACCGGTCGGATACTGGTCCTACGCAGCTCAGACTGCAGCATATCTCCACAACGTCACCTCACATCGCAGCACACCTGGTAGAAAAACGCCTAAAGAACTACTGCACCATGAGCAACCAAATCTAAAGAATCTAACTACCTGGGGATGCATCGGAGTAAACCACATTGACAAGGAACTCCGACCTGCAGGTGGTATGGGTGCTAGAGGTGAATACGTACGTATGTTGGGATATGACGATAGATTTGGTACTTTTCTCGTCGCCACGAAGACGCTGAAAATTAAAAGAGTCCGTGTAACTAAATGGTACCACACAGTGTTTAAGTTTCCTTCGCTGAAGAGAAACAAAGTTAGTGATTCGGCTTTGGCGTACCTTTATCCAGAAGGTCCTGCCGACGCGGACGCCCCCGAACCATCCAGTGCAACTGACGAGTTGCCAGAGGATGGTGGGCCTGAAACAAAAGCAAAAAGTAAGCCTCGAAGGTCGAATAGAGAAAATAGGGGAGTACCTGGTATTCGTTACGGAATACTTGGTAGCTATTACGACCGCCTGATGAATATAAAAGCTCCATCAGTACATGAGATCGAGGACCTTCCTAAGACGTATGACGATGCAATCACAGGAGATGATAAGAAGCATTGGATACCTTCTACGGAAGAGGAACTGCACCAGCTTCGAAAACTTGGAACGTTTACGCTGGTAGTGCGACCTAAGGATACAAATTTCGTTACATCTAAATGGGTATTCAAGAAGAAAATAAATGTAGACTATACCATTCGGTATAAGTCAAGGCTGGTCGCGCGAGGGTTCACGCAGATCCCGGGAGAAGACTCCTTCTTCTCTTATTCCCCGACGTTGTCCCTAAATAGTTTTCGGATAATGTTAGCCATAGCATCTATCCTCAAGCTAAAACTACACGGGATAGATATACTTACAGCTTTCCTAACTGGAAAGATGGACTGTAAAGTATACATGGAAATACCTAAAGGGTGGAAGCCGAAGACACCTGATGAAATCCGGCTATACAACAGTGGCCTTCCACTAGCCCTACTGGTAAATAAAAGCATTTATGGGCTGACACAAGCAAGTGCAATATTCAGCCTTACCTTGCTCGAGCATCTCAACGCCATTGGCTTCGTCCAGCTTTACTCCGATCCTTGCCTAATGATAATGCACAGACAAGGAAGAATCATCATATTGTCATGTTTCGTGGATGACATATGCATAGCATATCAAGATAAGAAAGACCTGGACTTTGTCATGAAGCGAATAGGCGACAAGTTTGAGTTTCGCGATGAAGGCGAGCTAAAGAAAACACTGGGCATAAGAGTTGGTAGCGACAATGAGGGAAACTATTGGATATCGCAGGAAGATTACCTCACCAGACTCGCCCAGAAGTATGATATCACGCCTACGAAAAGAGCAAAAACACCAATGATAACAGGATCAAAGTTAGACGAATACGTGGAACATGAAAAAGTAGATCAGAAGGCATACAGATCCATCATAGGAGCAGCAATGTATGCAGCGGTGGCTACTAGGCCAGACATCTGCTACACTCTATCTCGTCTAGCTTCCTACAGTCAAGATCCTAGAACTATACACTACATCGCTGCAGTGCGCTTACTACAATATCTGGTCAACACAAAGGACAAAAGAATTACCTTTAAAGCAGCGTCCAAACCTGAGCTTAAAGCCTACGTCGATGCTTCCTGGAAGACCTGCAAGAAAACGGGTAAATCATATTCAGGATATTTCATATCGCTAAGCAACGCACCTGTTGTCTGGAAGAGCAACAAGCAAAAGGTCGTTGCTATGTCCAGTGGCGAGGCTGAGTACATAGCATTATCAGATATATGCAGAGAGTTAGTGTATGTCACTCAGTTACTACAGGAGTTAAAAATGAAAATACCGAACCCTGTACCTGTGTATTGTGACTCTCAAGCAGCTATCTCCATTGCAGCCAAGCCTGGATTCACACAGAAAGGCAAGAACATAAGGATAGAATATCACAATGTTCGTGATAACTATCAAACCAAGCAGATCTGCATAAACAAAATACCTGGGGAGGACAATCCCGCTGATATACTTACCAAGGCTCTACCAGGACCTAGCAACAAGAAACACTGTGATTTCTTGTTCCCTATATCATACAGAGAAAAACTAACCATCATGCTACAAGGCACCAGAAAAAGAAAAATAACAACAAAGGCTCTACCTTACAAGCTCCCTCGCCTTGTCGGCCCCACGTCCGCTTAGACGCCCTATAAAAGCCCCACGTCCATCTAGAAACCTACAACATATGAACATATAGGCTGCAAGGTTTTAATGGCACACATCTTTATATGTGTGTACCTTTCCTTGCGTATCTTACTATGGACTATATGCACAGCTATGTGCACAGCTCCGATGGGGGCGAATGTAAATTACGCTATGGATTATATAATTGCACAGTGTCTGTCTTCCAGACACTGCACAATCATGGGGGCGAATGTGGAACAAAGACAGGATACCTACAAAACAAGAACAAGATATAAGGCTATATACTACGAGATACCTACGAAATTAAAAATAAATAAGACAGAAAAAAACTGCCTTCCCTGTGTGGAGGTGTGGAAGAACAATGTCGCTATGACCAGAGTATGATGCCTTCAGACCCACGAAGGCAGACTGTATTCTCTTCGGCATTCCTTCTCGATCTGGCATGGCTGCAACCCAGCCAGCCAACAGTATTTGGAGCCCAGCCCGCAATTTCGTCTCTCAGGGAAGAGCTCCATTGGGGGACGTGGACGTGTACGTAGCTCGCCTCATCACAAGAGGTGGGGCAAGGTGAAGAGTTAAAAGCACGGTCGATCGAAGTTCCTAAATTTGGGGACCTGACTATGGGAAACCAGATCGGTGTTCCAGAATGTTCCAGAATGTTCCAGAATGTTTTCTGGAAGCACGTGAGGGAAATGTCGCTGCACGGTGGCATGATGATGTGCAAGCTGCATGCTAGCATGAGCCGTAGTCGACGCAAATGAAATGCGCCTACATTGCAGCTAGCTAGCTAGCGAGCGCTAGAGCGTTGGCGGACACAGACGCATGTGTTCATGCAATGTGTATGTGTACATACATGTGTATATATACAAATATTGCACAGCTACATCAGGATAACCATTGAACAAATTTAATTGATTAGTTACATCCGTCTTATGTATCTTGCGTGCACTAAAAGCTAGTGTTTGTAGTGCATGTGTGATGCATATCTAAACATCTACACATGTAAGCGTTGTTTGTGCACTACCACTATTTAACAAGTTGCTAGACTAGTTTCATACAACTACGGCATATAATCTCTCGTGCTAGAACCCTGGTTGCGTGCATATACATCATCATGCAAATGTCGTTCTAAGCTC
>ADNK01003279.1:2500-14572 GCA_000320545.1 Bigelowiella natans CCMP2755 | reverse complement strand
TCATATACATGATACATACATTCTGTATTAGCTACTCTGCAAGCTCGAGGAGTGCACAAGCAGAGTGCGTGCAGATGATGTCATGGTGTATTGTGTGTACCAGATTCCCTACTATTAATTAACATCTGTAAAACTTTACTCTCATACAGCTAATATTTCATGTATTCGACTCGATAACGATCCTGTTAGTGAGTGTTGTTGGTCTCCTTCCTCGACTCAATAACCTGAGCTTTTTGGTCCAAAACCTCCCGGATTCTACGGAACACGAACACCTGTGCGTTCAAACGAGAGCATCCATACGGGTTATAACCTTTAGAGAGGGGGAGAGAGAGAGAGAGAACACAATGGTATTGACATCCCCACCCACCTACTGGCTGCTTCTTCTTCCTCTCCCCTCCCTCACCAGCAAGTTTCTTCACGTAGTCTGCCGCTACATAGCTGTTTTGCAAGAGGCCAGAGGAGGGAGGGAGGAGAGGGATAGGAGATAGGCGAGAGGAGGGGAGGGGAGGGGCGAGAGCGGCAAATCATGTCAGTCATCTATCAAAAGTCGCTATGGGAAAAGATAGCTCTGGCACTTTACCACACACATACACACAAACACACACACCCTGTTTGCTCGTTGAGCTTTGCCTTGTACCACCCCTGCGAGAGGTCCTCTAGCATCGTCATCTTGTCCCCCACTTCGAAGGAAAGCTGCGGGGACGATAGATACATCATCCATCCACAGCAGGAGGAGGAGAAGGCGTAGGGAGGAAGGGAATAATATTCATCATGACAGGCAGATAAATATAATATATATATATATATATATATATATATATATATGCATATATTTATACATATACATATCGCCGCACGTAAATGCGCAAAAAATACACGTGGATCTCCCCCTCTCTGAACAACCAACCGCAGCCATAATATCTGCATTGCTGTTAGAGCGGGTGCAGTGACACATTAGAATTCACATATTCTACCATGAGATCATCCTTGCTCAACGTCGTGTTTAACGAACAGAGAACCACCACCCACCCACCCCCCTCTCCTACTTCTCCTACTATCCATCACCGAAGATACTACTACTGCTACTACTACTACTACTACTACTACTACCACTACTACCACCTGTTGGCAACGTTCTCGAGGCTATTCATGTTCTCCCAGAAACGCTGACAGTCAACAACGGATACCATTGTGTCTAATCGCGCGGTAGCGTTTAGCACCTGGCGACAGCGACCGACGATTCGCAACAAATATAAGGGTTCATTGATGCATTCTATTTTCGAGCCAATATCCCATCCACTCGGAACTCAAGGCCAACGAGAGCACACGTCACATTACATTCCTTGCGGGTGCTTACGTTTTTTATGTGTATAATGGATCAATGGGAGGGAGGGTGGGGGGGAGGGGCGTGGGCGGCAAGCAAGGTCGTATTGACATGCTGAGGAAGGCAAAAATATACGCAGGTGTGTGCTGCCCTTTCACATGAATCTATCTCTTCCTGGCAACCAACCCTTTTCTCTTCGTTTTCAAACTTTTCTCATCGCCATCATCATCGTCATCATCATCATCATCATCATCATCATCCACAAACCTTGAGTCGCGACTCCGTTCTGTTGCTGGGCATTGCGCGCGGGGGAGAGTCCTTGACGTCCATGGAAAATGTCTCGGCGATCGGCCTTGGCTCGCAAATCCCGGAGCTCTCTATAACCATGTAGTCGAATTTTCCCTGTGAAGCCATCTTGTGCACCTCGATCAGCAGGTCTTCCCGCAGGTTGCAGCATATACATCTGTAAGGCGAAGGGAGAGGAGTAAGAGAGGGTGAGGGGAGGGGAAGGGGGAGGTAGTACGTTATGGAACAAATGGTGTTAGATACCAAAAGAGAAACGCTAAAAAAGTCCGGGGCGGAAAAAATAAATGCCCCGCGACGACGGAAAACGGAAATTTTATAAATGCTCTATGCTCTCTACGATGATGAGATTTTTTGTGTATTCTAGATGTATGGCTACGTACTACAACTACTACTACTACTACCCATTCTGTAGCTCAACCATATCAGTGCCTCCGGTAGGTTTGAAATGAACCATATCTCCTCCAGATTTCTAGAAGACGGATGATGTGAAAGGACATCATTCATAAAATACCCCCCCACCCCTTTCGTTCGAAGAGTGATTGGAAAGTTGCTTTGTCTGTGAAGGACCTTCATGGAATTGTTGATGAGATTTGCATCGATATTGAGCTCGGCCATGTCGTTGACAATCACCGCAATTCTGTTTGTATTTGACCAAGAAATAGTGTTTAAGGAGTGCTAGCAAAAATTGCATCGATGAAGGCGAAGTTTAGTACACGGCACAGAAACAGGAAAACTGTTCCCACAAGGCAGGTACTCACTTCATCCCCTCTTTGTTCTCGAGAAGCCACTTCATCATGGTGGTTTTCCCACTTCCCAGAAACCCACTGAGGACAGTAACAGGGAGGCGCTTGTCTGCTCCGCCATCATCATCATTGCTTCTACACGTGCGACACAATCGGAGGTCAGGAAGGATGAGGCTAGTTATCACTCGCCAGAACGATTCTATCCAGCCTTTCAAACCATCCTGTCTGTATTTTCGCACACCAATACTTGCCTTACAGTTGCCATTATATTCATAGAGCACGTAGATGGTGAAAGGGCACACTACCTGACGCCATTGGAGGTAGCCATCTTCGAGGCTTATGCCACCCCGTTCTTGAGCGTTCGATTTCGTAACTTTTGGCCTGCAAGAAAGAGTGACGACATGAGAAGATTTGTTGTCGCAGGCAATGAATTATTTATCCCCAATTTCCCTACTAGACTAATTTTCTGTGCAATCTTACGAGTAAAATCCTGTGCATTCTTACTCTGCGACATTTATATTTGTCACACTTTCTAAGATTTTCAATTCGGAACCCGTGGCGAAAGTCACCCGAGCTGCAACGGGGGAGGGCGGAGGTGCGCCGTCGGTGACGGAAGCTCCAAGAGTGCATCAGTGGAGTTCATCGGTTCAGACCGGGCGACGGGCATGGCGCTCATCCATCCCGCGAGCGAGCAGTCACGAAGAAGACGAGCGAGCGGCTTGCACATCGGCACATCGGCACCTCTCACTCCCGACCCCAAGTCCCAGTTTGTCATCTAGCTGTCCTAAATCTAGTTGATTGTTCATTGAGCGTGCAAATAAGTTTCGATGGCTGGTGACTGTGCTGCACAATGAAACAATGTGCTGTCTAGCTGTCTCTGCACACGTCGCAAGTGTGGGAAGTCATTCGTTTGCCCTGCTGTCTCTGCGATCGATGTCTGGATGTGCTGCCAAGCACCTGAACTGGTACATATACACCAGTAATTATTGCACTGCGTTTAGCGACATAATAATTACTGGTGTATGTGCACCAGTCTAGCAGTCCTGATGCGATACTACAGACTTGCACAGACAGCGACGGCAATTCAGATTCTTCATCGATCGTGCAAAGTGAACACATGAGACTTGAGCTAGCTAGCTGCAATGAATGACAATCATTGGTGCATGATCATTGTGATTGCGTGTCACATTGCAATTGTTGAGATCCCACACATCTACGACAATTGTTCATTCATTTTTGACACTTTGTTTGACAGGACACATCCACGTCATGGTTTTCAGTTTTTCCCATTCAAGCCTTGTGGGCGGATCGGAGACGAAAGAAGCACACATGTGATGATGGCCATGTGAGAAAAAATGTGACACATGCATGCACCACTACAACTGCTGCCACACACACACACACACAACGCTTGTGCATGGCTCATGATAGACATGCAATATGACATATGTACCATATTGCTGTGTCTATTATGCTCATAAGTGCATGAGGAAGATGTCACGAGTCCACCGACGGAATGGTCAAAGCATGCTGACGGAACACATGTAAATTACACGCATTTGTGAGATGAAACCAATGTTGTGCACTCGTCGGTGGGGGAGAATAATGCAGCGGCAAAGGAGGTCGCTGAACTAATATGAAACTCATCGCGGCAACACTTAGTCTCGCTTGCTCGCTTGCTGTATTATAGCTCCATATCTTTGTACTACTCCAGATGCCACGATGAATGCTTGCAATGTGATCCAATGCCAAGATAGGCTTCAGCGCGGTAGGAAGAACATCATCATATGATACAAGCGAGCAGGAGGTATTAGTGCTCGCCAATCTTAAGTTCTCCATCGAAGAAGCGGTTGAGTGCAATAAGGACGAACACAATTTTTTCGCAGTCTTTGACGTGCCTGTCGCCGCTTTAGAGACAGCGTGTTCTTGGATGATAGCGTGACTTTCTTGGCCCCACCGTTCACCCAGTCATGAGCAAGCAAGTCCTTGATGCTTATCCGCTTCTCGGGATCGACTAGATGAGGAGGAGGTGGAGACCAGGGCAAATACAATAAATTAAAAAATGTAAAATGAAGTATCTGCTGCAATTACTCCGACCACAGCTACGACCCCCCTGCCCGTTAACCTTGGAGCATCAATTTCACTAGATTTTTCGCCTGGTCCGAGATCCCACCCCAATAGTCCTCACGGAAATCAAGCTTTCCCCTCCTGATTTTCTAAGTGAAAATTGACGGTAGCGTCAGCACCGTGCGTACAGTTATGGTTCGTTTTAGGAGGTGAGGGATTATGAGATCGCAAATGACTGCCACGCACTACATGGGCAGCTGCCGCCAACAACCACGCACACTGATAACCTTATAAAGTTTTGACTCATCCTCGTCGTGGAAGGGAGGATATCCGCAGAGCATAGTGTAGAGTATCACTCCTAAAGACCAAATATCGACTTTTTTCCCATACGCCTGTTGCTTGAGTATTTCGGGGGCAATAAACTCAGGCGACCCGCACAGCATATCGAGCCCCGATGTGTCTTCTTTACACCTGTTTGGCACAAGATAACACAACAAAACACGCACATAAACAAACTCTATACATATATATATATATATATATATATATATATATATATATTATTAGCTGCCGTATTGCTGGACTTTCATTATTTTCTTCGTTGGCCAACCTTGCAGCGAGATGAAAGTGCGTAATTTTGATGGCTGCGTTCCTGCCTTTCTTGGCGAATTGCAGGTGCTCCGGCTTCAGATCGCGGTGGACGATTCCTTGTGCATGCTGTACGAGCACATCCGCACGGCGCACGCGAAGGGAATGGAGGAAGAGAGAAAGAGGGGGAGGGAGGGAGAGAGAGAGAGCGTATATCATTTCACCGTTACTGCTATATATTCCTGCACCATATGTAGAATAGTCATAACAACAACACTACCATGTAGCCAATAGCTTGCGCAAGCGTTGAAAGCATCTTTGCAGCATTATTTTCGGAGAAGTGGCCGATCTGATCGTTTTAAATGTAAATATGGGCAACATATAATACTTGCAGACAGAAGAAGAACGATACCTCTATAATGGCATCGAAGAGCTCCTTGCCACGAAGCCTCTCCTCAATCACCCAAATCTGCGAGAACAGAGATTCATTTTGTCGGAAGGCAGAAATATTCTCATGCATTTGAAAACAGTTACCCAGCATGGTGCCCTATTCTCTCTCTCTCTCTCTCTCTCTCTCTCTCTCTCTCTCTCTCTCTCTCTCTCTTTTGGTGTGTGTGTGTGTGTGTGTGTGTGTGTGTGTCTGTGTGCTTGTGTATGTTATGCGAATATGTTACCTGCATTTATATACCATCATGGTTTTCAATCGATCAATTCCCCATCCCTCCCCCCTATTCGCCTCGTTCTTTCTATGTGGGCGCTCATGTGTGAATGGCCTTTGTCATTAGCGCTGCTACGGCTGCTACGCACGATTACCTTTCTCTCCGACTCGAAACACTCAGTTTCTTGCAGCAAGTTCGGGTGTGAAAGTTTACTCAATATCTGATTGTACAGGGAAATACAGTCACACAACCACACAACCACACATACCCACACGCATGCATACTATGTATGAATATAAATATTATATACACATGGAGAGAGAGCGAGAGAGAGAGAGAGAGAGAGAGAGAGGGGGGGGGGGGGGGGGGTTTGCCGTGTATGCTTGAGTATGTATCAACAAAACCTAACTTCATGATAACACTTATCTGAGCGGGTTCGCAATGTTTTAAGTCAACCCCCCTCCTTACGCAAGCGCAGATTAGAAAGTAAAAATCCTGGAGTCTTACCCGAACTTCCTCATATATCGCCTGGATCTCTTCCGACGTCAGGCGATTTTTGTTCATTATCTAAAGAGGATTGAAGGATGGCTGACATGAGATGATATGATTTTTCTCGCAGACTGCACATTTCGGTGTTCGTATATTTTATGATCCACACATGAATTGTTTTTCATGTAGAAGCCATGTTTTGTTCGCGTGCGAGGTTAGCACCTTGCAAATCATCTTCTCTTCATCATGCAATCGAAGGCACTCGTAGCGGGTCCAGCTCTAATATTTCGAAGAAAGGGAGACAAAGGGAACCGAAGGCGTGAAGGATACAGAAAAGTAAGGCGCAGATGAGGCGTGAAGGATACAGAAAGGTAAGGCGCAGATGCAAAGTATTAAGATTCCTTTCTTTTTTGTAAATTAACGTACCCCTTCACGCTCTAGAGGCTCCCCCAATTCGTAGCGATCAGCGAAGTCCTGTGCAGCTGTCTTGCTTGGGTTCCCGATCTAAAATGTCATTTCGCGGTATCCGGTGTGAACGAGGAGGAGAGGGAGAGAGAGAGAGGGAGAGGGGGGCGGCGGGGGAGTGGAGAGAAAAAAGATGGAGGAACGGGGAAGAAATTAATCTCAGTTATAAGCAGATCCTACCTGAAACATTTCCTTCATTTTTATGTTCTCTCCATAAACCGTACCACACCCCATCTTTCTTGTTAGGGGGGGGGGCGAGTCAAGCTAGCTTTCGTCGCGTCTTCTTCCGGCGACGCTGGCAATTTCCCCCGACAACGATGACCAATTTTACCCTGCGACAGACTATCGAGGTTGTCGCACATAAAGTACTCAAATCCATTTTCGGCTAAATTAAGCATTTGCCGTCGCAGTCGTTTTTTGCAGCATTTTGCCGTTACAGTGTTCACTCCGCAACAGACCAACTCCAATCCTGGCGCAAGAAGACGGGCTTCAGAATGATTAAGAGCCTAACCTACTTGAAACTCGTCCCTTCCGAAGGCATTCAGGTTAAGTTCGAGTGTGGAACCCACACGGTATCGGACTATGATTTCGTGGCTATCGCTTCTGTTGGAAGCGGTGATGCTGACTACATAACCTACGCTTACAACGCTGAGAAGGTTACGAATGGTATTATTGCTATCGAGCACACCAAACCAGGAAATTATGTGTTGAAGTACTTTGATGGAGATTCAAAGCTCTTGCATACGAGTGCCGAGTTTGAGATAAAACCCCAAAAGGTTGGAGATGGCTACATTCGAGTTGTTGATATGGATGAAAATGGAGTACAGGTTGCCTACAAAGTCAATGGGTTTACTCGTGCAGATCAGGATTGGGTGTGTCTATCAAAGCCAGGATCAGGACCAGAAGATTACGAAAAGTATACCTACACTAATTGTACATCTTCAGAGGGGAAACAGAGAATCGAATTGTACTCTGGGGATTCTCAAATACAACTCGTTGCAAGATTTGTTAAAGAATCCGGCGAAGTAATATGTGAGAGTACAGCTTTTCAATTTCCTTCGAATGAGTTAAGATCAAAGATTCTTGCCGATGAAAAGGAAAACGAAAAGAATCGGGAGGCTCAGATGCGAGCTTTGGAGCAAGAGGAACAACGACGTCGTATTGCTGAGCAAAAGGAGGAAGAAAGGAGAAAGCCTCGATCCTCAAATACATCAACGGCAACTTTTGCTCATAGAACAAGCGATTCAAAAGCTTCTAAGAGCCCATCCCACCCGACAATTAACACCCCTAACAGCAACAAAAATACAGACGTCCAGATTCAGGTGAAGACTGAGACGCCTAAACTGACTGAAATTCCTCTTACTACTACGAAGGATGGTGAGGAAAAGGGATCTCGAGAAGAAAGGTTAAGCTTCTGGGCTCGCCAACTGCTTCCCTCCCGGTGTAGATCATATCTGCCCATTAAAAAAGTTGCTAATTCTGTTATGTTGCCCGGCGCTTGGAGATGCAAGAACGAAAGGTGTTTTCCAGATCAAAGATCCTGGCAAGGACCTAAAAGCGTTAAAGTCTGCAATCATATCAACAGTTCAGATTCAACAGTATGTTCAAAGTGTGGAGCAAAAAGGTTCTATGATGAGGCAATGGTCGCTAAAAGAATGGTCCACATGTGGAAGTACATCTGCCTAGGGGATCAAGAAGATCATGACGAGATATTTGCTGGCATGGAATTCAAGACAACAAAGTCAATTGGAGAGAAATCCGTGTTCGGTGAGGAGTATGAATGGCGACCAAGGATTGCTCTTAACTGTGGCAACAGCGACATCGCTTATGCTCCGCATTTTATTGTGAAAATCCTAGCATTTCCATTTGTATTATTGTCTGTACTCTTGAGCATTCCTGTATCACTTGTTTATCAGTGTTTTGGCGACATCGATGAATTCAAACGTGATCAACAAGTATGCCTTGGAAATTGGCTGATTAACTGTGAGAACGATGAGGACAAGCAGGCGATAATGCGAGAAAACCTTGAGGACGATCTTGTAGGAAGTGTAAGAGATTTTCGCACCAAGAGAAATAAGGACTGGGAGAGATATTATTCGTATTATTACTTGAAACCTGCTCCTAAAAGATCATCTGGAGGCGGCGGGGGCAGGGGCGGTGGAAGTAGCAACAACCGAGAGAGGGAAAGACTTCTGAAAGATCTGAAGTACAAAAAAGAAAGGGCAGCAGCTACCACGGGGGGTACACGAAAACTATTTTTGAATGACGTCGCAGAAATTGAAAGGAAGCTCGCCAGGCTGTGACGAAATTAGATTTTGAATCAAATTGGTTGTCATCTATTGTTTCAGCAGTCAGCTACTGCAAGACACTGGCTAGTTGTAACACTCGTCACCAACAGGGTGCTGACAAGCCCTTGCAATGATTTTTGTTTGGAGCGCTACTTCGCATGCACCTTTGTCTCCCTTGAAGATTCTTGCGCGAATGTAGATTTTGCATTTGTGCAGCGAATCGAAACGGCGAGACGAAACTACTGACTACATCTGAAAAAGAAGCACAGATCGCTGCGCGCACTGCACGACATTGACGCCAGGACATGGCTAAGTGCTAAGTGCTAGATGCTTTTGAATGAAAGAAGCACATCGTTGCTAGGAGATGATTAGATGTGACAGTGAGCGCTGTAGCCGCTGCTTTGCTCATGACATTGGTGGTGGATTGCCATCGAAAAGGTTCAATCACTTGTTCATTGTGCATGTGGCTCCGTCTCGATCATGCGTCATGCCAGCATGTTCGTGTGCATGCATGCACATGTGCGTGTTCCACATTCCATTTGTGAAAAATTCAGACGTCTGTCCAGACGCGTGGCAGGTGCCGGGCGCCACACTTCGCACGACGGTTTCCAAGGAAGTGAGTGAACGAGTGGTCAAGAGTTGCACTGGGATGGCAGGCAAACGCCGGGTTGAGACCATTGTTGAGGATGAGACAAGCCTCAAGTTCTTCATCACTTTTGTTTGTTTGTTGTTTCAAGCCAAGGACGTGCACACGTGCAACTTGTGCCTCGCTGGCAGAGCTCGCGGGCCGGTGTCCAACTTTGGTGTTCACTTTGTGTTTGCAAACGTTCAAGCCACGCAAAGTGCATCATTCCTTCACTGAACTGTCCCAATTGGGAGGAGACGCGCAAAATTGAGCTGAAAAACATGCGCGTGGCGGTGCACTGACCGTCGACCTGGCCCAAGTGACGATTGGAAAACCCCCAGTGAACGAACAAGTGCACAGCAATGCTAGAATGACCGATTGCTGACGAGTTGTCGCCCAGAACAACCCATTGAAAATTGAACATTGAACATTGTACGATGCACATCACACTTCGCACCTTTGCAAAAGTGCCACACGCACGAGCACGCGGGAAGCAAGGCTGGGAGGGTTTCAGTGCAGTTGCCTGTGACAAAAGTGGTTCCGTGCTAGCGAGGGCTTGTTGACAATGCAGGATCAATCATTCAGGAAAACATGGAAGGGTTTGGGTCAAGATTCCAGATTCAAGCTTCGTGTTCACTCGACATTCCAACAAAGTGCGCTGCTTGCGCTGCTGACAAGGTGGCCTCAAGCAGGTGGGTCATCATTCTCGAATCATTTCGATCTAAGAATGCCATCCATTTTCTCTATATTTTGCATCATGTTTGTTGTCGCTTAAAATATTTTGAGAATATTTCCTACTATTTCAAAAATCAGTGCGCAGGTGGTGTATCTTAGCCGTGAGGGCGTTGGGCGCGGACCTGTTCCATCCCCCCTACATTGCTCAGCCAGTGAACCTTAAGAGCCGCTTCTATCATGGTACTTCACGAGCACAGTGATGATGATGAAGATGAGGACGAAGAGGAAGAGGAGGAGCAACCCCAACCACCTCCCCCAAGGAGGCTTCCAGCTAGGAAAAACCGCGGGGCCAAAATGAGCGAGCAGCTGAAGAATATTGACAATGAGGAGTTCTGGCGAGGGAAGGAGCTTTTCGACCTGGATGAAGAAAACGAAATGGATTATTCCACAGAGTCTGATGAGGAGGACGTGGTAGATTCCGATTTTGATGACAGTGAAAGCGAGGAGTCGGAGAGCGAAGTTAAGGTTGCAAAAGAGAAGCGTGTCGTTCGAACGGGCTATGTGGATCCAGCCAAACGTCCCGGGAAAAGGCGTGAGCCATTGGGAAAGAATCTTACAGCAGGAACAGCCCCAACATCTCTGAAGAGGAAGCAACCTACCCCCTCCATTCCGCTGGAGAGACGAAAATCCTCCAGAGCGAGCACAATCGAAAGCACCATGGAGGCCAACAAGAGGCAGGAGGAGGACTCAAAAAAGATACGCAAAAAAGGGTCGAGAAAAGTGCACAAGATACTGACTCAGGAGGAGCAAATGGAAGAGGCCAAGAAGACCGAGCAGGCCAACGCCCATTCCCTCAAGAGCCTGCTGGAGTATGAGGAGCAGATGAAGAAAATTGAAAGGCAACAGAAACCCAAATACACAGGGCCAAGAGTCATCACTCGATCGAAAAAAGGACAGCCAGATACAATTACCTTCACCAACGGGGATTTCACCGTCTACCAAAAGTGCACCCCAAAACGAATTCCGGGTAAGATCCTGAAATGCGTCGTTACTGGATTGGAGGCACGCTACAGAGACCCCATCACCAAGATGCCATACGCGAACATTGCAGCATTCAAACAGCTGCGGGAAATTCACACCAAGAACCCTAAGCAACTCGTGGCGATGGCTCAAAAGCATGGCATAAAGCTGGAGCAGCCAGTGTAAAAAAAATGTCCGCAATCGTTGCAATCGTCCAATATAAATTAGTAGTCTCCCCCTCCATTGTTCCATACCATGAACGTCACTGTTTTGTGTGCATGTGTGTGTGTGTGTGTGTGTGTGTGTGTGTGTGTGTGTGCGTAAGTGCGTAAGCGTGTGTGTGTATAACATGTGCGTGGCCGGTCTAGATAAAGCCTCTCTAGCTCTGCTTGGGCACATACTCCTCGCGTTTGGTCATACGATAGTCTTTTAGCTTGTGTGTAGTAGTACAATAGTTAGCATCGTCACAACGCGTGGGAAGAAAAGTGCTGCCATTATATTGCTAGTCGTCGCATACATAGCTCGCGCGCATGCACAGCATGATAACATAAATAAAGCGCTCAATGTAATGGCAGCACTTTTCTGCATTCACATGCGTTGCGGCAGCAAAGTTAGCAGCGACAATGTTAGAATGACGGGCAGCAGCGCGCCGCATGCAGTGCCGCAGTGCATACTCGCTAGCTCGGGAAAAAAAAAAAAAAAAAAAATGCCATGCTAGCTAGCTAGCATGCATGCTAGCATGACTCCATGCCACTCTCCATGTACGTTGTGGTTGATGTGGGCGCAGGGCCTGCTAGCTGTTGGTGCCGTGGGGTGGTGCACA
>ADNK01003282.1:12500-23799 GCA_000320545.1 Bigelowiella natans CCMP2755 | reverse complement strand
ACAACGATGCGCAAGATGAAGAGCCGATATCATATGTAGACACAGGGCCTGCGTCACTGATACGATCGACATATCGTGGATATTATAGCAAATAATATCAATGTAAGCAGCCACATTTCTAATTACGTGCACATGTACCGATAGCTGGAGCATAATCTTCAGACAGCTGTCATTTGGCCACCAGCGGCGGCAAGCTAGATTGGACAGCACGCAAGCTGGTTGGTGCCGCGCACCACGACGCACACACACACACACACAAATATATATATATATATATATATATATATATAAATGTATACAGATCAGCGCACGATGTGGACGACAAGGGTTAAGTGTGGAGAACAGTGGCTGCCCTCAATAACTTCACACCTCAATGACACCACTAGTATGCATACACTGTTATAATTAGAGTAGAGGCGTCCCTAACAACAGCACTCACTGGCATTAACATCACTATCACCAGGTTGGATCATGATTCCAATGAATGGCTTTAGAATCGATAGCCGCAGCTGTGCAACCTACCACGCACATTGTCATGCACACACACACACACACAGACAGATATATATATATATATATATATATATATATATATAGAGGGTGTAGCACACACAAGAACGAACAACGAATATCGCTTTGGAAACACCTTCGCCTGTCGCTGCCTTGTCCTGGGAGAGGGGGGGTAAGATGTTT
Source organism: Bigelowiella natans CCMP2755 (assembly GCA_000320545.1). NCBI lineage: Eukaryota > Cercozoa > Chlorarachniophyceae > Bigelowiella > Bigelowiella natans. The sequence goes on along the minus strand of ADNK01003282.1, from coordinate 23,106 downwards.
TCCCGGCATTTCTTGCACACGGCAAAGGATTCGATCCTATCTTTCGCTCATGCTCGCTAGATTGAGAATGGGGTTGACCATCACCACCACAACCAATGCCCCCCCTGCTACTTCCATCGCCAGCATCATTACCAGCACCACCACCAGCAGCAGCATCTTGTTCTTCGCTCTGTACTCGAATAAGTCGCCCTTCTTTCTTCTTCCTCTCATCTATGTCGTCATCGTTGCCGTCCCCACCCCCCCCACCCACCTCCTCCTCCTCCTCCTCCTCCTCCTCCTCCTCCTCTTCCTCCCCCTCCCCCCCCCCCTCCCCCTTTTCCTCATTTTCCTCCTCCTTCTCCTCATCATCATTCACCTTGGCAATGTCTTGGTTGGTATGACGTCCTTTCCTCTTTATATCGTCTAGTAAAAGCTGCTGCTGCTGCTGCTGTTCCTCACAAAGCAATTTCACATCCAGCATCAGCTGGGAAAGCTCACTCCTCAGCGTCATTATCACCCCCTCTATGCCTTCCATCACCTGCGCCGTTGATCCGTTATACGGAGAGGGGGGGGGGAGAGGAGGTTTTCAGCATAGCACGTGTAATATATATATATATATATATATATATATATATAATATTAAAGGAGAAAATGAATTCACCAGTGAGCAATCCGCTGACCTTATTTCCCTCTTTCCTCTCACGCTTGTGCTCCTCTCTCTTGGCCTCCATTGCTGTGTTGATGGCAGCGATCTTCGCCGCGAGACCGGCAGATGACTTGTCGTATTTGACCTGGAGAGATTGAATGGTGGTTGTGATGCCGGCCTCCATCGACGCCACAGCATCTCCTATCGTTTCTGTTTTCCCAGATATCGTTTGGAGATCCCCAGAGACTCTCTTCAGCTCGTCAAACACTCGACCTGAGGGTGGTGGTGATAAAGGGGGATAGCTACTTACAGGTGTCATGTGCGCCACATCGATCTCACCCTTTTCCCTTTTCGTTCTCATCATCATCATCAATTCCTTAATTTCCTCGAATGCTATATGCCCTCCTTTGTTCATTTCACATGATCTGCTGCTGCGTGGTTGCTCAACTTCGCCTGCTGCCCCCCCCGCCATCCCAACCCATCCCTACCCATCTCCCCTCCCCCCCCCCACCTCCAAAAGAATGGATACGTACCCCGAGCTGACTCGGCTGCTGCCTGTTTTGGAAATAGAAGTTGGGAAAGGAGGGGAAGGGGGAGGGGGGGAATTAAATATGAAAGTTGGAACGAAAATATCACCAAATCTAACCATCAGCAGCACGCACATGCAAGAAGAAAGTGAGAAGCAGAAGAAGCAAAACGAACAACGTATTGGCAATGAGGAAGAAACATGATATCGGTGGTAGTAGTAGAAGGGCATTGATGATGATACCTTTTCTTTGTTCTTCTCCTCTAATTCGGCTAAGAAGCTTGCTTTTAAGCTCTAAATAGTAATTATTATACAGGGCTATTTGATATTTGTGGAAGGAGCAGCAGCAGCAGCAGCAGCCTTGGAATCCGAAGTACAGATAAATACCTTGCCGCTCACACACACACACACCCCCATATATATATATATATATATATATATATATATATGTGCATTGGCTGAGTAAATACGTTGAGTAATGTGGGGTAATTATATATAAATATTCATATATATATATATATATATATATATATATATATTATATGCAATCTTTAGAGTGACCATTGAAAAGAAAAAAGATATTCATTATATCTGCTATGCGTATGCGCGTGTGTGTGTGTTTTGTGGTTCTTGATGATTCCTCCTCAACGTGTAAGCTATATATCGTCTACTACCTTCTGTTCCTTCTCGATGCGGGATTGTTCGATTTTGAACCTCTACTTTCATTGCACAAACACTAACTCACGCACGCGCGCGCGAGCGAGAGAGTGTGAGTCTCTGTGCATAAAGAGGGGGAGGGAGAGAGATCCTTCACTCTTTGTGTGTCTGCTGACACACACACACATACAGAGAGAGAGAGACAGAGAGAGAGACACAGACAGAGCTAACCCCACCCACACCCACACAAATGCACCTGTCGTCTTTCTTCGATCTGCTTTTCGGTTGCTGTCTTATGAGCCTTACACTACGATGGGCAATGAGGGGCGGCTCGATTCTTTTCGCACATATATATATATATATATATATATATATATATATATAATATGGGTCGTGTGTGAAAGAATAGGAATATGAGCACCGGTAGTATCGTTCGGCATCCAATTACTAAATAATTTATAAATATGTGCAGAAATATATATGTAATATACGTGTGTGTGTGTGTGTGTGAGAGAGAGAGAGAGAGAGAGAGAGAGAGCGTTTGTCTGAAGAGATGTGTACATATTCATCTTGATATGTTATCGTCATAAATACCATAATCATCATCATCATCATCACCACCATCGTCATCATCGATATCTCCTCATTGATGAGTTACTACTACCGCAAGCTCTCGAGCAAATTTCTCCATTCGTGCCTCGATAGCAGACTATTGAATGCCAACAGTAGTATTAGCACATGTGTGTTCTCTCATTCTCTCTCTCTCTCTCTCTCTCTCTCTCTCTCTCTTCTTGTGTGTGTGTGGTAGGAGGGGATTCCTCACTTCCAACATCATCCGTGTTTGAATACTCCATCACACACACACACACACACACACACACACACACAGACACACATATGTACACAAACGCACTCACGAGCGTATGCTTACATCGATGTTTCGCCCCATTTGCTGATTGGATTGGGTTATGTGGTGTGCCCATACGATTTTCACTGCGCTTTGGATCTATGGGATGGTGATAAATAATAAACAGCAGCAGCGACATCATCATCAAATACTCACTCCATCGATCCAAACCATGCACTTGAACTTCATCATCGTGGGTGTGTGTCGCTCACACACACAGCATGTACTTCGTTATCTCCCTCTGATGATAGTGTGTTCTCTAGTGCTGCTACGTGTGCGTTTCTCTGTTTGTGCTGCACCCAACACGGTGGGTGAGAGCAGATGGAAAAGAAGAATTTCTCCGATCATAAACAAGAACAACGGCTACCTACTGCTATTACTACTACTACTACTACTACTACTACTACTACCATAGCTATCACCTTCTGCTGCTGCCTCTCCTCCTCCATTTTCCTCTTCTCCTTCTTCTCTCGGGTCTCTTCTTCTTCTTTCTTCTCCTTCTCCGCTGCTGCTTTTTGTTCAATCTTTTGCAGCACCTGTAGGTGGATTGCGTTTTCCATCGTCGCCAGCCTCTCTTGGAGCTTTGTCCTGGAAGAATATAAGAGAGCAGTAGTAGTAGCAGCAGCAGCAGGGTTATTTCACAAGTACTGTGCCACCTCCCTCGCCCCTCTCCCCTACTACTACTACTACTACTACTACTACTACTATTAGCAAGTTCTCCCAACTGAGCAAATCCGCAAAGAGGGCTTTTTGACGACGCACAATAACGAGTTCCTTTTCCTCTTCGTATTGGAAGAATCGCTCAGCTGCTGTTCTTGCTGCTACTACTACCACCAGTACAACGCCTACTACTACTACTACTGCTGCTGCTACTACTCTCACTAAGACTACCAAATGCGCGCTTCGATCGCATCTACATCGATTTTCACCAAAGGGGCGGCAGAGTGTGAAGGGAGGGGGTAATTGTTTTGAAGCTGATCCTTCTTGTCGCCGTGAGTGTTCTCTGCTGCTATTATCCCGGTTATGGGGGGGGGCGACGAAGAAGAAAGAAGCGGGGGTGCTCCTTGCTATCCACGATAAAAATAATTTACTTGAATTTACACGTATAAGATATTACTGTCTATAAGCTACATTATAAATAAATAATATTTAAAACAAAATTTTCTGCGTGAATATACTCAATGTAGCAAAAATCTCTACACACACAAGTAAGATACCTTGGTCGTTGCGTTGCAAGCGTCGATTCTCTTCAACATCGGCAAGATTACATCTTTCATGTACATATCATTCACGAACACACGCAAGGAAATACACAAACACACACACACACACACACACACACACACAGAGAGAGAGAGAGAGAGAGAGAGAGAAGCACGAGCGTATCGTAACAATATCGAAAAGGAAGGACAGCATCTTCTTTCTTCCAGATGCATGCACTAATTACTGACTCGTATAAAGTTTGTGCATTGGGTTCATCGGAACGTAAGTTGTTAGGAGAGATACCTCCTTCTTTGCTTTTCTCCCCCCCTCCCTCCAAGCTGGATGATGGGGTCTCGTGCGAACCGAATATTACTACGGTCTCCTCGCTCACCTGCTCTCCCTTTCCACCGTTGCTGGGATGATCTACTACTAACACAGGCGCAAGGTCACCGAATCTCAACAAACACGCCGCTTAATCAATCCCCCGCACATTACAAATAGTTGTTTTCGCCCTGAACGTTAATATGTGGCTCTCGGTCTCTCGATCGTGTACAGGCTGTTGTTGTTGTTGTTGTTGTTGTTGTTGTTGTGTTGTTCTCACCATCTCCCTTAGATTTGCAAGGAGCAGACCCGGAAGCTTTATTTCTCTTAAGGCCCTTCTTCTTCGTCTTCCCTTTGCCCTCAACCATTTCCTTCTTTGTTCCATCTTTCCGTGTTGTTGTTGTCTCCACGGAGATGTGTTTGCCAGAGGTGATGATGCGGTCTCGCCCGCTTCTTGTCATACCCTCCTTTCCACCTAGCATCTCGAGCAGTCGACGATACAGCTGATCACACGTCCTCCGTCCTCTCTCTACAACGGGACGCAGCTCGTGCAGTGCCTGCCATATGAGGTTGGATCAGGGGGGTGGAGGGGTCTACAATTTTTGCATTTTTGAAGAAGTAGGAGGAGGAGGAAGGTGGGATGATTCCCGTGTTTTGTACCCTAAGGAGCACGAGCACCATCGCGAAGACCCACTGCTCAATTGTAAACATAGATGTGAGGGACGAGACGCAGATTTGATGTGCAAGTGAATCGTTGAATGGAATGATACCATTACTGCCGTTAAAGGCTGCACACTCCACGTCGTCCACGCCATCGCACCAAATCCGCTGAGCAGCGACGCAAACAAGGCGAATCGGCTCCCACCGCCGTCCCTAGAGCGCATCGCGAGTCGCACCGAAGCGGGAAGGGGGAAGGAGGAGCCGCCGGGTAGATCCAGATCTGTGTAAGTAATACCCGAAGGATATTGGAGCAAGTCTGCGAAAAACTGGGAAGAAAACAAAACCGAGGCTTTTTTTTTTCGGCATACCAAATTCCTGCTGTCGCTTGCTGCACAACGCTCGCGGCTGGCTGCAATCACTTAAAAATCATGCTGCACACGGCTGAGTGAGCGGGGAAAAAATGCCTGCGACACGCCGACGACACGTGTCGTTCTGAGTACGCGCGCCATGGCGCCGCCGCTCATTTGCTGCAGCACTATTTTTTTTTGTGTCTTCGGTCTGACCCGAAGTGTTATTGGCCATTAGACGAGCAAGAAGTGATGGCGATGGTGAATATGCGTGCCCTTTACTTGTTGCTCTCTTGCTGCACTGTTGTTGCAGTTGTTGCTGGGGGAGGGTTCCACAGAGTCAACCCATCGGCCGCTCAGAATGGAATGAGTTCACATGTCACCTTGAAATCAAGCAATGCTGGTGCTAGTACGGCTCACTATGAAGTGTTATCCGATGTGGTAACAGTAACAAAACGTGAGAACCATCAACTTGCGATATTGCAACAGAGCACGGAACGGGAATCACCAAATGTCCTCGTCGCAACCGAAGATTTGCTTTTTGCGAACACGTTTCCAGGTAGTTTGCAGATATCTGGAGTTGGGTCTAGCGATGCAATTTGTTTCAAGTATGGTGTTGATGTCAACGAGCTGACGACGTATGCCACGACACAGCCGCTTCGCTATAAGGAAGTCGTAGAGATCGGGGTCACGGGCAACTCGCTCATTGTCGAGCTGTTTTTACCGATGGATCCGAATTTACCATGCAGCGACTCCAATTTGCTTCCAAACCAAGACCCAATCATACCGACGAAGACAGGAAAGGTGAAGCATCAGCTTCGCGGGAGGCCAGGGGTGGAGGAGATAGGAGTATCGTGGAGAGCGGAAACAATGAAAACTCCATGATAATAAGCACGTTAATGTTAGTCAAACCCTCGATATAGAGCATAACATAATGGGAGATATGGAATTCATTTTCTGCACCCTTTCTTCAAAATTAGATTACAAACTTCTATGATGTTTATTGCTTGAATTTTAGACTGGGATCCTGATCGGCAACTTAACCGTTTAATGAAGGAGGAGGAGGACCAGGGGATGTCGCGCTTATGAAATATAGATCATTCCTACATTTTTTGAAGTTGTCCCGATGGCGCTCGTGGCCAGCAGGGTCGCTTCGATCCTGATGATGCTTCTGGCCTCGGCATCATCGAGGCCTGCACCACGCACGTCGCCCTCGGGACAACGTTGGAGGGATAATGCAGCTACACGGGTCTCCTTGATCGTGTCTCGAAAAAGGCCTATCATGCATTCTGCGAGCACCAATGCTGCCGTCCAGGGGCCGACAGGTTACGTGACTTCTTCTCGTCGTTCACTAGCGCACGGAACATTGAATAGATCGACCAAAGTCGCATCCTCTGTGATACCCCCGCCACCAAGCGCAGGGAGAGCCACTGGGGGTGATGGGAGTAATGATGATGACGATTTGGAAAACAGGTTCTTGCGCCATTCCTGCCCCGTGTATTCTTCTTTTCGAAAGCAAGAACGCGAAGAGCGTTTATGTATACTCTGTCCCCTATTACACAGTGATGTAAAGCCGGAGGTTATCATCATTCACGACGAAGATCGAATCAAGTGCCTTCAGTATTGGATCGAGGTATAATCGCTGTCCTAAAACCATTCCGTGTTAAAAATGGTTCGTTACAGCTGTTGGAATCAAGAAGTGCTCTTGGCCTCGATGAGAGCAAGGCGATCATGAATAAGATGTTGTGGTGGAACGAAGGTAGACCGGTGTAGTGTGTGTTTGGTAATGTGAGAGCTGAGTTTAAAGTGAGTCCTCCCATCCCAATCACCTTTCGCAAAGAATGATAATAATGCGTGCCCCTTGGCAGGATCAATTGGAACTAAGAAACGGCAATTTTCCCTGGCAGTCGTGCGAGGCGGCGCTGTTGATGCAGTTGTGTCTCTGAAGCTTACTCCAGGTGAACACGATAAAAAGGACATGCGTTGAGCATAATCGATTGCACTGTCTGCTGTATGGGAGGAAAGCAAGGGCACCCGTCGTCTGTACCCGCTCGTAAATGATACCGAGAGAATGCAGCCATTTATTCTACATATTATTTTCGTAATATGCATTGTGACAGATAATTCGGACTTTCTCTCTTTCCTCGGCTCGAAGTACCTCCTCACAACGGAATATATAGCAGTCAGTCCGACTAGAGCAAGTGGGGCAGCTAACCTTGATGTATCCTGCTTACATGTAGGGTTATGATGGCATCATATTCAACGACATCTAATTCTATATTCCCATCTGCATGAAAATTTAAACAGCGAGCGGAGCAGGATCAAAGCTAATACAGGCAGTGGGCAATCTTGCGAAGAAGAAGAAATGGAATACATCGGTAGTAATACTGGCGACAATTTTGTTTTGAAAAATGCTAATTTACACGCCCATGATCACCAGCGAAAAATTAATTCCATAATTTTTTAACTTGTATCAGTACGAGCCGTTAAAGAAGATATATGGAGGGAGGTTCTACCTCGCTACAAAGGTGTAGCTAGTGTGCAGCATTGTGGAAGATCTATGTATACGATCAACCATACAAGGGCTCCCACCGCTGCTATGTATTTCATTCTATGTGCCTGGTGGTCGATATCTTGGCTTATTATTCTGTCGCAAGACAAATCCGGAAAATTTCTCCATTTTGTCCATGCTAGGAGTTGCATCTGCATTGTGCATGAGCCAACACGTGTTTGCAGCGAGTGTTGCAACATTGTCATGGCGCCATGCCCAAAATTAGACCTCGCTAGAACTAGCTCGAGGCACTGCGTTTCGCACTTTGCAAACATCATGACATGTTTTGGAAATGTGGTCATCATCAAATTCGTTCATTCATTCATTTGATCATCATCATCATATCATCATCATCATTATCATCATCATCACAACTGCATCATCACTCTCAGATCTCACATTGTCCTGCAGAGGATTCATCGTGTGTGGTGTGCGATGTGCAATGCTCGAATGCATGATCATTGATGTGTGCTGTGGTGGGTGTGATGTGCAAGCCAGCACCAGAGCAAGGAGTGATGCACGTTTGCCTGTTGCGCACCAAAAAGCACAATGTGCGTCGTGCGTGATGTGTGATGTGCGAGCGTGCTGTCCTGATCTCCAGGCGTGTCAGGTGTCATAGTGTGCTCATCATTCTGGTCTGAAAAATGTGGGTGATATATGTGTGACATGATGCGTGGCTGACTAGCTGACATCAGCGGCGAGCGAAGGAGAACAACAAGCGTGTTGAGATGCAAAATGATGATGCAATTGGAGACAAGGTTTGCCTCGTTCATTTTTTAAAGACTTTTTTGCAGTCTAGTGAAGATTTTGCGAGCGAAGATGCGATTCGCCATCACCACACCTGTCTCGTTCTAGCGTTCATCAGCTTTTTGTGCTTCCAAATTTTCACTTCAGACTAGTTCAGTTGTCCGCTTCATTTCTCCATGCTGCATGTGGCATGCCACCACGGCGACGCACAATCATTGTGTGTGGAATGCTGATGTGTGATGTTGATGCGCATGCACGCAAAGCAGTGCCGGCACATTTTTAGCATGCAAAGGGCAAGCATGTGTGAACATGTGCTGCTGCAAACAGGCGGTGTGATCGAACAAGAGAGGCTGTGATGGGTGCAGGTCGTGTACGTTACAAGTCTATGTCGCGCAGTCATCATGACAATGCGTCATTTTACAACTAGCACACTAGTCAAACACCGAAAAAAGTCAAGTCACAAGTCTGTGGTGTAGTTGTGTTAATTGCTTTTAAGAGCTGCGGTAGTTCGTTGAATGTAATCGTAGCATTCCTGAAACTCTTGTAAGTGGGCACTATCAACTTTAACCACTATAGTTGTCGATCTGTACTCCTTTGCCTTAGTTCTGGGCTTCGAATTTTTCATCGTTAATGAATGTTCTCCAGACGGGGATTCGCCTTTTGGCAGTCCGTGATAATCAATCTGATAATGTGTGATGTGTTGTGCGAAGTGTAGTGCTTAATGGGGTATTCATGAAATGGTTGTGTTCACAATGATATTGATGATAATAATGATGATGATGACAACGATGATACCAGTTCTGGAGTGACATTATTGAATGTAAATCTTGTCCTTCCAATGAATGGTTTCGTTATTTGCACGTATTCAGCGTCAAAGTTTGCATATATTTTGACGTTCGATAGCACAGCATCTTCGGGATTGGTGTTCTTGTAACATAATGGATGGTATAAGAATGATGTTCATTAGGACAATGATGTTATGATGATGATGATGATGATATCACCTGAGGCCAGACCCAGATTGTTGCCAGGCGAGGATCGTTGGCTCCTCCGATATGTACCCTTCTCTTTTCAAAAGACCCATCTCCAACCTTTGCTGTAATCTGTTATGACGATGATCATGATCATGATCATGGTGATGGTCGTGTTAATGACAACGATAATGACGGTGATGAAAACTGTCACAACGGCGATGACAAAGGACGACAATACCGATGAGGACAACGAGATCAATATACAAGTATATATTAACATGTAGATGTGCAAATGTGCATTTTCTCTCTGTGTGTATTAGTTTGTGCGTGTGTGTGTGTGTGTGTGTGTGTGTGTGTGTGTGTGCATCATTCACCAAAGGCGCATATTTGTCCATCTCCTTCTCGATACTTAACCCCGTATTAAGATCATTGTGCATTGTACACATAGGGTGTGGTGGTTTTGCTTGTTGGTCGTTGGTCAGACTGAAAGAGGAGTTGCCTCTATCCACTCGCTAATTTTGATCATCATCACATTCGCCATCATGTTATGACCACTCGTTAACATTATCGTTGTTGTCGTTATCATCATTCTTGTTGTGACTATCATTATAATTTTCGGTAGGATGGAAGAGGAATTGGCTCTATGAACTCTTCATATACTCCATATTTCATCATTATTATCATCATTGTCATCGTCACAAGCATCATCATTATCAGAATTGAGGGTTTGCCTCTAAACAGCTTCTGCATCACCATCACAATCGTCATTATAATTATCACAGGCAATATGATGGTGACTACGGAGCTTAGATCGCCAATACGGCTGTATTGACTCAATACGCTCTTGTAATACGTTCGCGCTGAGCACGGCGGTCAATACGGCTCAATACGCCTTGTCAATACGCAAGACATTCTTCTCACTCAAAACTAACCACCCCCAACACTCCACATGCCTGATGTTGATGAAGAGGAAGCACATGTATGTAATCGCACACATGGAGACATATTAACACATGTTCTCCATTGTACTCTGTCAATATGGTTCAATATGCTTCAATACGCTTCAATACGGCCGTATTGAAGCGTAT
>ADNK01003282.1:0-10000 GCA_000320545.1 Bigelowiella natans CCMP2755 | reverse complement strand
TAATTCTCATCATTCTTGTTGTTATCATCATCATTCATATCGCCATGCCCCCCTCCCCCTCCGCACCTCCCCCAACTCCGCTCTCTTCCGAAAAAAGGTTCCTGTGGGAAATGTGCCCCGATCACTGACACTCTACCTTAGCGGTGATCTGACGCGGACGTGCAATCCCGGAGACATTGTTACAGTCGACGGGATCTTCTTGGTCCAGCCCTACAAAGGGTAGAAGGAGTAGCAGAGTAGTACTAGTACTAGTACTACTAGTATTAGTGGTAGTAGTTAGCAAAGTAGATTATAACGAGACAATGATGACAATGATGATAACGATGGGTATTATCGTGTAGCTACCGGGCAATCAGAGCTGGTTTGGCTGCGGAGACTTACATCGAGGCACAGCAGGTGAGAGGCGATCATCCATGGCGATGTGATGAAGAGGGGAGTGAGATGATGATGATGATGATGATGATGATGATGATGACGATTGCCATACACTCGATTGTGTTGCTGTAGCGCCTGCCTGTCTATAGCGACCCTACTCGATTAGTTTACCTGGGGGTGAGAGGAAGGGAGATTTCAATCGTCTGCAATATATCCAATGGTTGCCTTGTCGATTTTATTGATCTCTCACGAACCCAACTGACACGCTCTCCTCCTCCTCCTCCTCCTCCTCCTCCTCCTCCTCCTCCTCCTCCTTCTCAGATCACAAACCACAAGAAAAACTACCACGACATCGACCTCACTGCGGATCAAAAGACCCACTTGAAGAAGATGAGCAACGACGAGAAACTGTGAGTGAGCGATAAGAACATAACGACGAGCGCCATAAGAAGAAAGGGAGACAGAGAGAAAGAGAGAAAGAGAGAAGGTGCCGAGCAGTATTGCGACCACGCTGAGCTTCTTCTTCTTCCCCTCCTTGGTCCTTCTTTCCCTTACAGATACGACAAGATGGCTGCTTCCATCGCTCCCGAGATATTCGGCATGTCGGACGTCAAAAAGGCCCTCCTTCTCCTGCTCGTGGGGGGGGTGACGCGCAAGATGTCGGACAAGATGAAGATCCGCGGCGACCTGAACATCCTTCTGTGCGGAGATCCCGGTGTCGCCAAGTCGCAGCTGCTTAAGCACATCACCAAGATTGCGCCAAGGGCTGTCTATACAACTGGAAAAGGTGAGAGGGGCAGATGTGACAGAGGAGGGAGGGGGAGGCGGTTTTTGCCTCATTATACATCTATATAGACACCCGTAATAATTGTAGGCCTTGCCTTAGTAGACATTTTCCTATAATTCTCTCCCTCGTGACTCATGAACTCAGTGCCTGACAGCTGCAACTTCTCTTCCCCCCACCCCCCCTCCCCATCATAGGTTCCTCGGGCGTCGGTCTGACCGCCGCGGTGATCCGCGATCCCTCGACGGGCGATGTGACCTTAGAGGGCGGGGCGCTGGTGCTGGCGGATAAAGGCATCTGCTGTATCGACGAATTTGACAAAATGGACGAGTACGATCAGACTGCGATCCACGAGGTGATGGAGCAGCAAACGGTCTCCGTTGCAAAGGGGGGAATCACAACCACGCTCAACGCCCGCACGTCGATCCTGGCTGCTGCCAATCCCCTTCTCGGTCGCTATGACACGAAGAAGTCGGCGGAGCAAAACATCAACCTCCCCACAGCGCTGCTCTCGCGTTTCGATATGACCTACCTGCTCCTGGACTCCGCGGACGAGGACCGCGATAGGAAGCTGGCAGAGCACGTCGCCTACGTTCACATGCACGGTAAACACCCGGAGCTCTCCACGGAACCCTACCCCCCCCAGCTCATGCGCCGATATATCTCCCTCTGCAAGCAGAAGGAGCCGTTTGTGCCTGAATCGCTCATCAACACCATCGTGACCCAGTACCTCGTAATGCGCCGGGAGGGAATCAAGAACGGCGGCAAGATGGACGCGCGGGGTGCCCGCAAAGGTTTCTGCACGCCGCGCGCGCTCCTTAGCATCCTCCGATTCGCGCAGGCTGTAGCACGCCTCAAGCTGCGGGACGAGGTGACACATGCGGATGTAGCTGAGGCCGTGAGACTAAGAGAGATGTCCAAGATGGCGGCAACCAAGAAGGATTCTGGAGATAGGAGAGGGTAATAAGAGTATAAACAACGAGGGCTATGGGGGAGGGAGGGAGAGAGAGATAGAGAAGAGAAAGAGATTTGAACATCACTTGCAACCGTTCGTTCCTCGGATCCCCTGCGCTTCTACGATTCTAGCTCAGAAATCGAAGAATGAGAGAGACAGGACTAATCATGATGTTCGGCTAGGATTGTCACTTAGATTATGATAACGTGCGTAGGGATGATGAAGGACCAATGTCGGGCGTATTTACCCTGATCAAGGCGTTCTCAAATAGCCGCAGCACCTCGACTGTGGACATGGAGGAGCTGAAGAACTACGTTACGATGCGAAACTACACCGAGCAGGATCTAGAGGACACATTGGAAGCTTACCAGGTTGGTTGATTGAAAAACAGTGTGCCTGCTGATACTACTGCTACTACTACTACTACTACTACTACTACTACTAGCAGTAGTAGTAGTAAATATCAAGGCCTAGTAGTAGTAGTAGTAGTAGTAGTAAATATCAAGGCCTAAAAGTGCACGTGCTGTGTTTCAGGGGGGGGGGGGATCTTTTTATGTGTCAATTTCAATTTCCTCCTTCGTATCTTCTTCGATTGAGTATGGCCGCCTTCTTGTTCCCCTGATGAGTTATATTTGCCGCCTCTCTCTCTCTCTCTCTCTCTCTCTCTCTCTCTCTCTGTGTGTGTGTGTGTGTGTGTTTGTGTGTTCGCAGCAACTCGATGTCCTTCAAGTTAACCAGAATAGGTCACAGGTTACGATTGTGGGCTAGTTATGAGAAACTTTTGCTCGCTGCGATGGTATTTGTTGCTGATACCCGAGTTGTCTACGTCGTCGCCACCGCCGCCAACGGGTGGGTAGTAGCCCGGCCCTTCAAATGATGTCGCAAAAAACTCTATTGTCACAGATCAATACACAACCAACTAATGATGAATAAAAAGTCCCGACCCATCGATGTTGTTCCTGAATTGTGATGAGCGCACACATGTTTGCGTCATTGCACAACATCTGTCTACCTGCATGTGCTAGCAGTACATGGTGTGCATTCTAGATTGTTGTGAGCAGCAATCGTCAACGGCACGATGCTGGAATCAAAGCTGCACGCACGTCTAGAAGTTGCATCTAGTTGAAGACCATGCGATGCACCCAGGTGGCAATTCATGCAATCTTTTGACCCCACAGCTCCGTCAAACCTGCAACGAATCGCCAGAACATGCATTTGGAAGCTTTTGCGCGCGACCAAGCGCGTCATGTGATGTGATGGACATTGGATTTGCTCGCATTTCTTTAAAATTTTTCGTGCATGTCACACTTGGTCAAATGCACGCGCAAAAGCATTCAAAATGTGGCAGAGAACAAACGCGCAGCGTGCATCCTCTGCACAACGGGTGTGAATTTTCACACTTTGCGCGCTCACTGAGGCCTTGAAAATGGACATTTGGGTCAACACTTCGGTCATTTTTTGAGGTTTGGCCATCGCCGGACAAGTTCTGATGACTTTTCTTTGACCAACTGCAACTGCCTGCTGCTTCAAAGCGCGTCGCAAAGCGCTGCACTGTTCACAACCCTGTCGTCACCGGGTTTGACGGAGCTGTGCCCACATCGATCGCGTGACATGCACAGCATCGCATGCGCGCACTGCTTGCATCTGCATGCTGCGCGTGGCTGGACACCACACCGCAGCTGCACATGCCAAATGCAACAACATTGTGTGTCTGCAATTGCACATCCCAGCGATCGACATGGGCATCATGGACAACGTTGGAACGCAATGTGTCACATCATGCGTGCAATGCATGCCAGCATGTCACCATTGCTGTGTCTAGCCATTGCATCATTGTTGTCAGCTGTGTGAAAAGCTAGACCGGTCTAGCTAGCGCACGACAAACTGCTGCAGACTGCAACGCACGCACACGCGAGAGGTGTCCGGCAGACAGATGGACAATGCCAGAATGACACCTTCCAGCCTTGCTAGCTTGTCCGTGCCTGCATGGCATGGGCTGCTTGCCAGGATCAGCCTGCAGATGATGACAATTTTTTGGGACAAACAAAAAAAAGTCAGGAATTGTTCCAGAAGCCATGCTGTGCATTGTGATTGGAGTTGTGTTTCTTGCACATTGACACATGCGATGAATGTGAACTTGCATCGCACCAGCGCAGGCCCGGTGCACTCGCTGCGTCATCGCGACATTGAGATGACAAACCAAGAAGTCGAGACAAGACAGGGGGCTAGCCCCCTGTCTCGACTCTCCACATCAAGCTCGTTGTTCGAACTGATGGCGTTTCGAATGCTGTTGACAGGGCTGGAGGGCTCCCTGTGCGATGCAGACTTGGACGCGGGCTTTTGCAGCCAAGCGCACGTGCCAGCCTGCTGCTGTGCGCATTCGCATCGTTTGCATTCATTTGGATTCATCAACAATTTGTCGCGACATCATCTCGACCTTCATTTTCCCCCGCCAAACCACAGGCAGATCTTGGGGAAGTGGCCCATGGCAATGTGCACGTGCACGCGCACGCATGCCAAAAACCGCGTGCCAAACAACTGGCAAACCAGCAAGCGCGCCACGATCGCGTGTCAGAAATTGCACACGTTGATGATGACGCAGCAGAAGGAAAAAAGAACAAAGAAAGAAAGATGTGATTCCACCGGAGCGAACAACGATGAATTGAGAACTTCACACAGAACCTTTGCTTCTGCGACACCACACTCGCAGGGTGTTTCTGGCTCACAACACTGACGACCAGAATTCAGTTGGGACTGAACAATGAACAATGATGTGTTAGTAGCTATGTTAGGCTAGTAGGCATGCATGTGTAAGTATATAAGTTACTATTTATTCACAATTTTCGTTTTATATTTGTACGTACAGCCATCACAACTTGAACAACAGTAGCGCAAGCCTCATACTGAATCATTACGTGTTTGGAAGCACGTTTTAGCGGACTAGCGGTAGCTGTTTGGCTTTTGTGCGCGGGACTGTGCTGTTGATGTTGGAAAGTCAACACGCGGTCTCGTGTGCTTTTGGATTCTGATGATGACTTGTGACTTGCGCTGCACGCATGTGCGCATTGGGTTCCGGCGCATTCGCGAAGATTCTCGAATCTTCCAGAATTCTCTCGAATTCTCTCGAGTGTTTCTGGAAGGTTCTCGAAGCTTCCGGAATGTTCTCGAAGATTCTGGAAGTTCTGAGAACTTCCATGCGCATGTGCGCAGCGCAGCGTGCAGCACGAGTGGACGTGCGCATGCTGCGACAGCTCCTTGATCGTGGGTGGCGCGGCCAGACCGCTGACACGCCCCCATGGACGTGGTGACCACGATCAGAGTGCTGATGTGCACGTGCCATTTCTGCCATGGTGACAGAACTTTTGCACGGTGCTGCACATGGACGCCATTCCCAAAGGTTTCGGAGTCCGAATGGTTGGCAATGTTTTGCCGACCAAACATCGCACCACCAGACGCCCAAAAACTCTGTGCAGAGGCACAAAATTCCCAGGCTTGCAACTGGGCAAGGTGCCATGGGCATGGTGCACTCCGAAATCGGCAGGAAAAATTCTTGCCTGACTGGGCAAGGTGCCACCATTTCGGTACGAACTGGGACTTGTCCAAAAAATTAATTTTTTTGAACGACACCAGTGTGCTTCCAGAAAAGAATTTTTCTGCGACACTGGTGCACTTCCAGAAAAAATTCTGGAATCCCCTGGGCACTTCCAGAAAGATTCCAGAAAAATTCCGGAATGCCCTACGTTCGTCACCTGCACCCACATGCGGTGTTGACCAAGGCTCGGTAGGTAGGTAGACAGGTGGGTAGTGCAAGTAGTCCTTTCCTCCTTCTTCTTCTTCTTCTGTTTTTCGTCATCAGCAGTACGAGCAGCACGACCCTTCTGGTTTGATCGTTGCTGTTTGATGCCATCTCTGTCACTTACACTGTCACTACTGCTGCTGCTGTTTGCGTTGTGATGGCTACGGCGGTCTACTTTGAAGGGTTGTTTCTGATGCCCATGAAAGTTCCAGAAAGATTCCAGATTGTTGCTGCGTTTTTGTGAGACTAAGCTAATACTAGCTGTTTCGTTAGTGATATGACGAGGAAGGGGGGGTGGAGGAGCCCCCTCAAAGCTTTGTTGAGGGACCGCTGCTCTTGCCTGGTCCCGAACGTTCGACCCCAAGTATGCTTCGCCCTGTAGGCGCGATTTTGTCTCATAAGGTGCGGCCAATTTCGATCTATCGGTGTCCTTGCCATGATAACCTTTTGTGCCAGAACCCTCATTGTGATAGATTCCCCTTCTGCCTGCTTCCATGAAGGGGGGAGCGAGGATTCTCTTACCGGAAAGCTATAACGACGGTTATTGAATTATTTATATAATAATGAGTCATCACTGAGCACCATAAGGGGCGCTAACTTCCTCATAATGAATATTCACCGCTTCGACCGGCCTGGATCTGTGATAGCCATTTCTCTGCGTAACTATTTGGTTGTCTTTGTGAATAGAAGGGGGGAGCGAGGATTCTCTTACCGGAAAGCTATAACGACGGTTATTGAATTATTTATATAATAATGAGTCATCACTGAGCACCATAAGGGGCGCTAACTTCCTCATAATGAATATTCACCGCTTCGACCGGCCTGGATCTGTGATAGCCATTTCTCTGCGTAACTATTTGGTTGTCTTTGTGAATAGGCCCTCCTTGGTAGTCATGCTGTGGACGATCCGTTAACCCTGTATGGAGACTCAAGTTCACGTGCCTTAGAAATCGCTATATTACCCATGCTGCTTTGTTGCGGTCTCTGCATTTCTTTATTGTGGCCATTGTACATAGGAGCCACAGCAGATGCCTCGCCACTTCCAATATAATACCGATAATTGTGTGGATCTCCAGGCGATCGTTTTTCCTTTTGTTAACTTCGTAGGTATCTTGTAGTATACAGCTTTTGCATGTTCTCTCCTTATATTTGACTTCGTATTTGTTATACACTAGGTATCTCGTCTTCATTATTATATCCGCCCCCATGATTGTGCAGTGTCTGGAAGACACTGTGCAATCATATAGAAATCTATAGCGTATTCTACATTCGCCCCCATGATAGCGAGAGTGTCTGGAAGACACTGTGCATATAGTCCATAGCAAGATACGCAAGGAAAGGTACACACATACAAAGATGTGTGCCATTAAAACCTTGCAGCCTATATGTTTATATGTTGTAGGTTTCTAAATGGACGTGGGGCTTTCATAGGGCGACTAAGCGGACGTGGGGCCGACAAGGCGAGGGAGCTTGTAAGGTAGAGTCTTTGTAGTTATTTTTCTTTTTCTGGTGCCTTGTAGCATGATGGTTAGTTTTTCTCTGTATGATATAGGGAACAAGAAATCACAGTGTTTCTTGTTGCTAGGTCCTGGTAGAGCCTTAGTAAGTATATCAGCGGGATTGTCCTCCCCAGGTATTTTGTTTATGCAGATCTGCTTAGTTTGATAGTTATCACGAACATTGTGATATTCTATCCTTATGTTCTTGCCTTTTTGTGTGAATCCAGGCTTGGCTGCAATGGAGATAGCTGCTTGAGAGTCACAATACACAGGTACAGGTTTCGGTATCTTCATCTTTAACTCCTGTAGTAACTGAGTGACATACACTAACTCTCTGCATATATCTGATAGTGCTATGTACTCAGCCTCGCCACTGGACATAGCAACGACCTTTTGCTTGTTGCTCTTCCAGACAACAGGTGCGTTGCTTAGCGATATGAAATATCCTGAGTATGATTTACCCGTTTTCTTGCAGGTTTTCCAGGAGGCATCGACGTAAGCTTTAAGCTCAGGTTTGGACGCTGCTTTAAAGGTAATTCTTTTATCCTTTGTATTGACCAGATACTGCAGTAAGCGTACTGCAGCGATGTAGTGTATAGTTCTAGGATCTTGACTGTAGGAAGCTAGACGAGATAGAGTGTAGCATATGTCTGGTCTAGTAGCCACAGCTGCATACATTGCAGCTCCTATGATGGATCTGTATGCCTTTTGATCCACCTTATCATGCTCCTCGTATTCGTCTAACTTCGATCCTGTTATCATTGGTGTTTTTGCTCTTTTCGTAGGCGTGATATCATACTTCTGGGCGAGTCTGGTGAGGTAGTCTTCCTGCGATATCCAATAGTTTCCCTCATTGTCGCTACCAACTCTTATGCCCAGTGTTTTCTTTAGCTCGCCTTCATCGCGAAACTCAAACTTGTCGCCTATTCGCTTCATGACAAAGTCCAGGTCTCTCTTATCTTGATATGCTATGCATATGTCATCCACGAAACATGACAATATGATGATTCTTCCTTGTCTGTGCATTATCATTAGGCAAGGATCGGAATAAAGCTGGACGAAGCCAATGGCGTTGAGATGCTCGAGCAAGGTAAGGCTGAATATTGCACTTGCTTGTGTCAGCCCATAAATGCTTTTGTTTACCAGTAGGGCTAGTGGAAGGCCACTGTTGTATAGCCGGATTTCCTCAGGTGTCTTCGGCTTCCACCCTTTAGGTATTTCCATGTGTACTTTACAGTCCATCTTTCCAGTTAGGAAAGCTGTAAGTATATCTATCCCGTGTAGTTTTAGCTTGAGGATAGATGCTATGGCTAACATTATCCGAAAACTATTTAGGGACAACGTCGGGGAATAAGAGAAGAAGAAGTCTTCTCCCGGGATCTGCGTGAACCCTCGCGCGACCAGCCTTGACTTATACCGAATGGTATAGTCTACATTTATTTTCTTCTTGAATACCCATTTAGATGTAACTAAATTTGTATCCTTAGGTCGCACTACCAGCGTAAACGTTCCAAGTTTTCGAAGCTGGTGCAGTTCCTCTTCCGTAGAAGGTATCCAATGCTTCTTATCATCTCCTGTGATTGCATCGTCATACGTCTTAGGAAGGTCCTCGATCTCTTGTACTGATGGAGCTTTTATGTTCATCAGGCGGTCGTAATAGCTACCAAGTATTCCGTAACGAATACCAGGTACTCCCCTATTTTCTCTATTCGACCTTCGAGGTTTACTTTTTGCTTTTGTTTCAGGCCCACCATCCTCTGGCAACTCGTCAGTTGCACTGGATGGTTCGGGGGCGTCCGCGTCGGCAGGACCTTCTGGATAAAGGTACGCCAAAGCCGAATCACTAACTTTGTTTCTCTTCAGCGAAGGAAACTTAAACACTGTGTGGTACCATTTAGTTACACGGACTCTTCTAATTTTCAGCGTCTTCGTGGCGACGAGAAAAGTACCAAATCTATCGTCATATCCCAACATACGTACGTATTCACCTCTAGCACCCATACCACCTGCAGGTCGGAGTTCCTTGTCGATGTGGTTTACTCCGATGCATCCCCAGGTAGTTAGATTCTTTAGATTTGGTTGCTCATGGTGCAGTAGTTCTTTAGGCGTTTTTCTACCAGGTGTGCTGCGATGTGAGGTGACGTTGTGGAGATATGCTGCAGTCTGAGCTGCGTAGGACCAGTATCCGACCGGTAAGCGTGCATGTTCTAACATAGCTCTTGTTTTCGCCATGATAGTCTGTATGTGACGCTCGGACATTCCATTTTGCTCAGGTGTTCGGGCGGTGCTAGGAACCCATTTTATTCCTTCGGAGGTGAGCCAGCTATGTAGCTTTGCGCTCATATATTCACCTCCACCATCCGATCTGAATTCGTCTATGCTTCCACAACCTGGAAGCTTTCTGATGTGCTTTAGGAACTGTATGGTTTTCTGCGTAACTTCGCTTTTCTTTCTCATGAGCTCCAAGGTAACCCACCTTGTTCCTTCATGTACGAATATTACGAAATACTTGTAACCATCCATGCTGTTAGGCATGGTCTTTACATCAGAGTGAATTCTATTCCACATCCGGTTTTTCTTGTGGATAACAG
>ADNK01003283.1:0-11270 GCA_000320545.1 Bigelowiella natans CCMP2755 | reverse complement strand
GTTGTCAACCCTCCGAAGTTTCCGGGTGATTCCGTATATTCAAATTGCTGAGGAACTGCAAGAGATTGCAAAATATCGTCAAGGCTTTGTTCACGTCCCAGAGAGAAATCGGCTATTTCATGCTCATATTGGCCTTATTTATGTTCGTGTACGTAATCCAGGGACTCCAGCTCTTCAGAAATCGTTTTGATCTTGACGACGTGGAGGACACCCGCCCAAACCTCCATAATATTGGTACACATACACATATGATCTCCCATATATGCATATATATATATATATATATATATATATATATATATGTACACTACAGGTGTGTGTGGGGGGGTGTGGAAGGGGGATAACACGAATATGACTAAAAGAATAATAACCAATAAGGTCGGGGATTTGAACACGTACTTCGACTTTGAATGGCCGATTGACCTAGCCACCCGGCCTATCAATGACTTTAGTTTCCACAAATACAATCCCTGCTCCCAGGTGGGTGGGTGGGTACTAGGAGGAGGAGGAGGAGGAGGAGGAGGAGGAGGAGGAGGAGGAGAGGAGGAAATACACAACACAGAATGTCAGCAAAGAACAACAAACATGGTTAGAAGCAACGTGACCAGCCATAACGTCGTCGCAGACGAATACAAGGATCGCTCCCATGAATGTTCCAAAACCGATAATGATGATGATGATGATGATGATGAGGATGATGATGTGTTGTCGGATTTATTATTCACTGGAACGTCTTTTTCGAAGCGGAAGGAACCGAATCATTGCCATCGATCCCCATACAACTCAATCGCCTCGCCCTCCCTACTCCTTCTTTTTATTTTTCTTCTCCTTCATTGCTGCATCATAGCTCGATTTAACACATCCTCGCTTTCATCAGGTAGCAAAGAGTGCCTTTAATGGAGCCACATCTACTGCGAAGTTTCGGTAGAAGTGGCATGTTTTGTTAGCGCATGTAAACACCTTAGAAAGGCTGGTTAGTCGCTGCTGTGTGTAAGTTAGTGTCTTCATCATTTAGCAACGACGAGACAACTACAACAACTACTATTACTACTACATATACATATACAGCATGATTATCGCCGAACGTGTAAATCCTAAACTGCGAACGATGATGATGATGATGACAATGATGATGACGACAATGATGCTTTGGTGATACTTTGATGATGATGCTTATGATGATGTTGATGATATGATGATAATGCTCGTTGATCGATAGAGATGTATGGGAGGACGTATATCCCGACCTCTCTCGCTTTCCTGGATCCACATTTCCCAACTTCCAAGATCAGCGAGCAGCACATCTCGGTCCGTGGGGGGGGAGGGGTGTAAGCCGGCGTAGTCGCAGAAGTGTGTGAACGTTCTCTCTCTCTCTCTCTCTCTCTCTCTCTCTCTCTCACTGTGTGTGTGTGTGTGTGTGTGTGTGTGTGTGTGTGTGCTGTCTCTCCCCCCCTCTTGCTCGCTTGCTATTCCCTCTGCTGCCCTCCCCTGACTTGCCCCCCCCCCCCCTCCCTCCTCCTCCTCCTCCTCTTCCACAACTAACTACAAGACCCATGCCGTCTTGACCGCATCCTTGTTCGGAGGAACGTTGCAGCGGAGAACCTCATAACCTGTGACACGTAAGACCGACTAGAAAGGACCTAGAGAGAGAGAGAGAGAGAGAGAGAGAGAGAGAGAGGAGGGGAGGGGGGGGGTGTAGCTAGCGGTGGTGCGTATTGCTGAGCTCCCCGACTCTCCTTCGAAAAACACGCTACAATATGCAACAACAACAACAACAACAACAACATATCCGAACAATTTAAAAGGATGACACATCCTTACTCGCCTCATGTATCATCACCATCAATGCTATCATCACCGCCGTCGCGATCAAAAGCGTATATGATATTGTCAGGTATCTCTTCGGGCAAGAGATGTTTGATTGGAGCGGGAAAGATGGAGGAGGTTTTTCATCATCAACATCGTCGTCGTCGTCATTATCACCATCATTATTACTCAACCTTGACTATCACCGCCCGCATTGCTCTCAGGTATACCGAGGAGGGGCATGAAGATGTCGGACCACAAAGGCGTGATGACACAGCTGGTGTAGTAGTAGTAGTAGTAGAAGAAGAAGTAGTAGTAGCAGTATTAGAGGGGTAGAAGTAGTGGCGATACTGGCAGAATGGCGACTGTGGCTCTTACACAATTTTACTAAATCCCTGACCATTCACTACTGACATAGTCATGGATTTCTTAGAAATCGCAGCGTGGTGGAGGGTGGTTGCGAGAGGAGAGTGGGAGGAGGAGGAGGAGCTTCGTTTTTTCGCTCTCGCAGTACTAACGCTCACATGGGGGGGCGTCTCAGAGAAAGATTTTTGGTATTGTTGTTGTTGATATTATTCGTAAACTAAGGTATGGCAGCCCGAGGAGGGGAGGACCTACCAGCAAAAAGTACTGATGCTGTCATTTGACAGAGGAGGGGAGGGGAGAGGGGAGGGCGGTGATTGGAGCACAAACAAAAACCATTGATGTATTCGAATACCTTTGAATTCCTGCACTTGTTATCATGTAATGGCTTCCTGTATCATCCGTACGCGCAGGAGGCGAGCGTTCGGAACTGGCTACATGCAATTCAGCGACCGGCTCCGCTCGGTAATTTTCGGCCCAATTTTTGGGCTGATGCGTTTTCGGCAGAGCGAGAGAAGTAGCTCTTGCCTGTTTTGTTGATGATGAAGAGGATGATGTCAGCCCTTAAGCCCTCCTATTCGTCGTTCTATAAGTCCTACTCCTCCTCCTTCTCACTTTCCCTCCCCATCCACTTCCTTTCTTTGCTTTGCAGCGGTCCCCGCCTCTCCAGAAAGGTGTTCGCTATTGCTGTGCGAGCAATTGATACGATACGTGCCGTTTTCCCTGCTAGCTTCACTTCCTCCTCCCCCCCCTCCTCGTTATTTGAGCTGATGTTCATATTGCTCTGTACCAGATATGTGGATCTTCATCGCAGTAAGGTGCCGCAGCTCAGGTTGCCGGCCAAGGTACGGTACTTCTGATGAATGTCGACGAAGACGATGGAGAGTAGTATGTGCTGCTGATGCTGCAGATGATGATGATGATGATGATGATTGACATTGTGCTGCTGTGATAATGGCATGAAGATGATTGGCAGCAATAGGGCAACAACAGAGAACAATCATCTTCCAAAGTGTGCAGGAAGAAAATACGAATATATGAAATACCGATTAGAGCATGAGAAGAGCTAACAGAGCTGAAACCAAGTTTAGATACACAAAAAACCGATTGCGTACATATGGTGGTGGTGCTTCCTCGATCGCATGCTATAGGTGGAATCAACGATGCCGCACTACTTGTCCTTCAGCGCTGACTTCGCTTTTGATGGAAATTCTGAGACCTTTTTTTGGTCTAATCGGTACATGCACACACACACACACACACACACACACACACACATACTCTCTCTCTCTCTCTCTCTCTCTCTCTCTCTCTCTCTCACACACACACACACAATAGGGCTCCAACGGATGCAGATACCTTCACAGTCATCCTCACGGAACCTAAGATAGCGCGGCGGATATCTATCATCACGGGGGTGCAGCAAATGAAGCAGCGCGACATGGTACACCCATCCGCAATGGAAGCCATTCTTATAAGCGATTAGATATACCTGTTGTTGTTGATAAAATCTCTTCTCCTCGAAGGTATTTCATGGAATCTTACAAGCGTATTTACCGCCTTCCCCCTCCTCCTCCTCGTCATCATCCTGCAATGATCCGTTGCTGCTTATTGGCGGGGGGCAGGGGTTGCAGCCGGGAGCTAGGATCGAGACATCGGGGACGGCGACGCTTGTGTTCAACAAAGCCGAGCCTGTCCACTGCATCAAGCTTCAGATCACTGAACCACAGGAGAATTGGGTGGCGATTGCAGAGATTGTAATACTAGAATAATGAGCGATTAAATCATTGATCGCTGTTCCCGCATGCGCCGCCCCCTACATACTCGATCTGCTTAGTCTGCTGTGGCGTGACAAAATGCGATGATGATGCATGTGCGTTCTAGCGTCCCGGCGTTGTCGTGTACATATATTAGACGACGACTTCATGTCGTGCATACCTTCTTAAAGATACCTGCAAAAAAGTATAAAACCGTGCGTGGAGCTACCGACATGCATCATGATTATCAATTATATCATCGTATACGGATGCTCTTATTGTAGACAGCATTGGCAGTGCTAGAATGTAAGACAGATGTAATCAATCAATGCTCTTGCATGTAGACAGCATTGGCAGTCAGCAATGCTAGAATACTCATGTACCACGTGAGAAAGCATCGATCAGAATGCAACAGCTAGACAGCGTCATGCTGGCATTGGCCGGCTAGCCGGAGCATTTCTAGTGTATATATACTAGGCGGGCTACGCACATATATAAGCCGTATTATTGCACAGTGTTTGACTTTCAGTATAATAAGCATAGTGTGAAGACAGTGAAGACATGTGCCTTGACGCTTTACTCGCACGCATTACAGGAGAAATGTGTCATACAACAATGCATGCTGTGCTGTAATAATGATGTTTCAACGGAAATCCTGCAAGCTTTATCCACCATATTTGTCGGGCACACTGTGCTACATGCAGGAGGTTGATCTAATATAACGAGCCACACAACATGAGTCTTAACTCATATTTGTGGACAGCTATAAGTGATAATTAATAATTACTAAATCAATAATGACAATGCAGAAGTAAATAATAACCTAGTTGCGCCCACTTCCAAACAGCACAAAATGCAACATATATGTATACATATATATATATATATATATATATATATATATATGTTTGGATGCTCTGTGAAGCATAATCCTCTGGAGATGTCCAATCGAAAGGTGCGAAGGACATGCATCGACACATAAACGATGTTGCCTCCTTCTCCTCCTCCTTCCACCATAAACTAACGGATGGCTGGCAGCATGAATCGCCCTCGACGCCTTCGTGTAATTGACACAGCACACAGGAACGAGAAATACATCGTTATGGCAAGGGGGGAGAATGCGCGGCTACGCCACGCTGTCATGTGAAAACATCATCGGCGATTTTTCCTTGGATGCTCGAAATAAATGGAAGGCCCTGCTGCTCCATAGTTGTGTGGCACTTTATTCCGAAATCAGATCACACACAAACACACACACACACACACACACACACACACACTCTACCGATCTCGGAGCCCTGGCCTCTGTCTGTTTCGATTCTCTGCAAGGCGTTTGAGCTCATTGCACACCTCCTCGAGCCTCTGCAGGAACTCTCCAGCGTTTGGCCTGTTGCACCATCTATGGCTACGTCCTGGGAAATGATGATGATGATGATGATGATGATGATCATGTGAGAAGGAGGAGCAGCGGTAAATGATGAGAGAAGGACACACACACACACACACACACAGACACAAAGCAGCGTATATATGACCTTTCCTTACAACAGGCCGCAGTAATGGATCCAGCGTATCTGCACAAGGCTTGGCAGCTCTGGCCACCTTATGCATTGTATTAGTGCATGATCAGGCAGCGATATGTGATCTCTTATGATAAGCAAACGCCAGCTATTTCATCACCAAATAGCGACGAGACGACGACACCAGGGAGGGCATATTAGCCTCTTATTGTTTTCGCTACTACTACTACTACTACTCCATCATTTCTCTGAAGATAGCTTATAATATACAGATAGGGAAGCTGAAAGTATATGAAGAACATAATATCACCATGATTATGAGGAGCCTGTAATGCTAGCAGGCGTGACTCATCCGACAGCAAGCATATGTATATATCAGACAGTCTCTGTTACTACCTCCTCGACAGTGACAGCGAGCGAATACATATCGGCTGGCAAAGAGTAGGGAAGGCCCTTCTTGCATTCTGGGGCCTAGTGTTAATCATGTGAGAGAGCTATATAAGATATGCAGATTATTGTATATTCATTCTTTGTACCCGCATAAAAATTGCGCAATCACTCCTAAGAGATGATAGCACACAAACAAACAACAACAACAACAACAACAACACTTGCACGTGCTGGTAATATGACATGTAATGGCTTCTGGTACACATATTGTAGTACGTACGTACCATATAGCTTCTGGTTCCACAACCTCCATCCTTTATCTCCTTATCAAAGAGCTCAATGCCAGACTCCGACATACGGCGCACGCTGCATACCATTCCCAAGTCGCACAGGGCACCGATCATCTTGCCCTGCCCTAAAATGGAAGGAAGAGAGAATCGTTAGATGCGACCTTGCTAGCTTGAAGCGGGGGGGGGTTAAATAGGAAGAATGATGAGAAGGAGTATGAGGAGTATGAGGAGGAGTATGAGGAGAGACACCTTCCCCCCCCCCTATACGTTACAGGAGTGAGTTCGATGATCGTATTTATCTCAAAGAATGATGATGTTATTACGTTACAGGAGTGAGTTCGATCGTATTTATCTCAAAGAATGATGATGTTATGATGTAACTGATAGAGAGGGGGAGAGAGAGAAAGAGAAAGAAAGAGAGAGAGAGAAAGCTCCTTTTCCACGTCGTTCATAATCCCCCCCTCCTTCCTTCTTTCTTACCGTTGAGTCGGAAGAGCATATTCTCAGGCTTAATATCGCGGTGGACAAGACCGTTCTCGTGCATAAATTGCAGTCCTCGAGCCGCATCAGCAATCACTCTCAGCGCCAGCTCCAACCCCCACCCCACAATCTCTCCAGACCGAATACTCTCATCTACAGAGCCTTTGGAAGATAGAGGTTATCGATATGAGGGAGACGGCAAGATTAAGACAAGATGCGAAGAAGAAGAAGAAGAAGAAGAAGAAGAAGAAGAAGAAGAAGAAGAAGAAGAAGAAGAAGAAAGAGAAAGTGTGCTCGCGCGCGCGCACCAACGGGATGTATGCTTAATTCAAAATCTCTTGGCAGAGAGAAGGCCAGTGCTAGCAATCATGCGTCTCTCTCTCTCTCTCTCTCTCTCTCTCTCTCTCTGTGTGTGTGTGTGTGTGTGTGTTTGAATGAATGTAATGTTATTGATAGACCGTCCCAACGCCTAAAGACCATTGCAGGCACCACTCCTTTCCTTCTAGCGCTATACTTTGATATGGAACAACACAATTTATCTACCTGCATAGGAAGAGGAGGAGGAGCAGGAGGGGGTCAAATGCATCGACCTACTCACATCGCACCGCCGTCCACATCTACCACTGCTACTAGTAAGTACTACCGGTAGTCAGTACTTACCTCAGTAGCGGATACAAGCGACACGCCAAATAGATTCACAATATTTGGGTGATGCACGGGAACAGAGTGATATCCTGTAATCTCTTCTGCCCAATCAGAAGGGTCCAACACCGCTTTGAGAACGTATTCTCCGGGTTCTACTTTTTCACCCTTCTCATGTTGCAGGTCGCCACTCTCCTGGCGTTGTTTCTCCTTCTCATGTTGCAGGTCGCCACTCTCCTGGCGTTGTTGTTCCTTGGTGGGGAAGGGGCTGTTTGACTGTCTTCTTGTTCGATTGGCGTTTTCTGGAGATATGGAGAGAAAGAATGATGATATAAATCGAGAAGGAGGAACAAGGAGAAAACGCCAGTCTTTTCTCGCGATTTTGCTTCTTTCCTAACATTCTCTCGACTTAAAAAACAAACCCCCTGTTTTCTGGCACAGCGAGGAATATATACAGGAGGGGGCGGGGTATGTGGAACAAGGTATCTACGTTTTAGGATGGCTTTAGGATGCACTTACGTTCTGCGAATGGGAATTTCTTCCTCCTCCTCTGTGCCAACGTCTTTCCCTCTCCCGCACTAGCTCTCCCCCCCCCTAAATTGCTCTGCTTCTGGAGCACCCGTGCCGCGAGAATGGCCCCAACGCCGCCCGAAGTAACGAGGGAAAGGGGTCCTGTGAAGCTACCCCTTGCTATAATTGCGTAGCTATATCTAACAAACTCATCAGGCCATGGCGATGACAAGGTGGGGGAGAATATGGTGCTAGCGGTGGAGGAGGTGGAGGAGGGAAAGCAGGGTGGAACGATACTGTCGTTCTCTTCGTTGACTTTTAGAGAGGATGGTGAGAAAGAGGAAACTGCTGATGACGGAACACCGTCTCCTAATGCCTTTTCCTTCTCCTTCTTCTTCTTCATCTTTTGAACCCTTGCCCGTCCTGATGCAATGGGTTTCTTTCTAATGCCACATGCATGCTCCTTTCCCCCTTCTTCTTCCTTTTTCGAGACCATAATCATCTTTGAGCTTGTACTGGTAATTTGATGATGTGAGCTCTTCATAACGAATCCGTCCGTCTGTATAAGCTTTCTCTTTCTACGTCTCTTTACCCCTCCTCCTCCTCCTCTTCCTCTCCTCCTCTCCCTGATGCCGTTCTCTTTCCCTGAAGTAGCAACGGTAATGACATTCTTACGACCCCTCTTCACCTGCCCTCTTTTAGTCCCTGCTTCGGTATTGTCGCCATCAACGACATCACAGTTGAATTTATTTAGGCTGTTCCGTGGTTTGGTGCATAGACCAGAAGGCCGTTTGATCGAAGCGTTTCCATATAATAGCCCTTGCTCAGCCCTACTACCATCCCCCACGCCACCTTTGCAAAATATTGCAAGGGAACTTGTTGCTACTGGGCGCTTTTTGCGGCGCCGTGCGGTGAGAAAATTTTTAGCTCCACAACGAGTCGAGCGAGGTTTACATTCGCTAGATGTGGCTCGAAGGTGGAGCGAGCGATCAGAGGGTGCTGGGAGGGCTCTAAGGTCAATTCAGGGAGATGGTACAGATTAGATTTTCGAATGATTCTTGTAGCTACAAACTCTACTATGATCCAAAGAACATTAAAAAATGGATCAGTCGGTCTCATGATCACGGAATCACAGGTGAACAGGCAGGAGGAGGAAGGGGCGAAGAGAGCTCGGGGACGGGAAGGACCTGAGCATCTGGCATGTGTGGCGCGAACAAGTATGCGGTCATCGATCTTCGTCATAATTTGCAATTATAATGAAGTCGCAGGAAGGTTTTGTCCGGGATTCGAATCTTAGAGAGGCCAAAGTTCGCCATGCATGTAGCCGTTGATGATCTTAGGCAAATTTGCTCGCGACATAATTCATTGGTTGTCGTAGATGAGAAACCCTGCGACTTCTGGGCCGGACGAAACGGCCTGTCTTCTCTCCTACGTTCCGGACTGATGATTGATGTTGATTAGAGCACCCACCACTGCTGTTTTTTTTCTTTCTTTCTTTCTTTCTTCCTTTGGGAAGATCCCCTCCTGCTGCATCGTTCATTAGAAATGTTTTCACACATCTGTCCATTCGCCACTGCTGATTGAGGAGGATTTGGAACTGAGTTGCTTCTGATGATGATCATTTTGTCTGCAATTTTCCAATTGCAATTTTCAGCAGCAACAAAAGTGCCATGTGATCTTGCATGCTGTCACATTGCTCTCATCCAGCATGTTGCTACGCTCAAAAAACATGTGAATGAAATGATTTGTGCGTGTCCCACGACTGCTCATTGCATGTGCGCGAACGACAGTCAACACATTGTGCACCAAAATGTGAAACCTGTCGATGCTGTGCATGCTAGCATGCCTACTTAGCGTCATTGAAAGCGGCAAATGCAATGAGCGAAAGATCAATTCGAAGAATGATTCTTTGCATCACACGACTATCGCTGCACATCACAAGTACTATGATGATGATGTAATTCATCAAGGTATTGGATCATGTTGCATGTGCAAACCAGGACTCTTTCGTGGATGTTTTCCGTGTGCCACTCACGCAAAGGCATTGCTATATTATAGGTCGTACACACAGCACACATGTCATATGTGCGTGATGCAGGTTACCGCAACAAAGAATTTCATCCCCAACACCACGTTTCCAAGAAGATATAGATAACATTCAAAGTTAAGGACAACATAACCCTCTCGAATGGTATCTGTCGTCAAAATGAAGTCACGTGGTGATCTGCCGAGATCAAAAGCGGCCTAGTGTACTATTTCGATGCTGTAAGAATCCGAACCTCGTGATGACACCAGCAGAGCGTTGTACTGCTTCTTCGGGCTATATGCAAAATTAACATCAACAATATAATACTCACAGAAAGCACATAACTAGCAGCCAACAACATCCATTCCCCCCCCTCCCCCTACTCAGTAACCACCGGGGAATAGAGAGAGGGTAGAAGAGAAGTTAGTAAGTGCACATATGTGTCCATAAGTATGTACGTACGTGTGTGTTTGGTTCGGAGAGAATACGTTTGTTATTTGTGACTGGTTTGGTTCTTCATCATCCACTCTATTTTGTATGCCAGAAGCATCTCCAGATCTCCGATTACTGCGTTCGTTCTTCTCCTCCTCTCCACCTCCATCTCTCACACCCTCTTTAGGTCCTGATGGCGCCGCGTGGGTAGCAGCGAGGGAGGGGGCTTTTGGTAGGAAATCTCCTCGCGCATGTCGAAGGAGAGTGTTCAACTGATATGCAGCAGTCAGAGAGATGGGGGGAGAGGGAGAGAGATAGAAGAGAGAAGAGAGAGAGAGAGAGAGAGAGAGAGAGAGAGAGAGAGAGAGAGAAACAAAGGAAAAAGTGCAAGAAAGGGAAGGGAGAAGGGGGGAGAAGAGAATAAGGAGACAAAGCAATAACAGTAGCGAGCAAAGTCGTATAACTGAGAGAGATTTGTGGGTACAGCCTACTTCCGGCGAATAGCTGCATGTGGGGGCATCAATGTATACATATCAAACAGAATATACCACCAAAAAAATAATTCGAGAAAGACTTAGACGATCTGAAATCTAATTACACCGGTGCAGATTATATAAATATATATATATATATATATATATATATATATGTGTGTGTGTGTGTGTGTGGTTGTTTGGGATATTTTCGGTATCAAGATCATCATCATTATATCAATCTCTCTCACGTCGCACCTCCTCCATCGGAATCTGTGTTCATAGCAAACACCAGTGGCAAGCGGATATAGGGAGGGGGGGGGGGAGGGGAGGGGCCACCAGTTTTATTAAGATATAATGTGTGTGTGTGTGTGTGTGTGTGTGTGTGTGTGCGTGTGTGCGTGTCAAGTATTCTTGCTGTTCGTTGATCTCCCTCTCTCTTCTGAGCTGCTAGATGCTTACATCTGGTGTTGCTACGGTGACAATGATGCTTATCTCTTGGCTCAACTTCCCACCTGCCCCAACTCCCCCCCCTCCTCGCAGGAGGCGGAGCTGGACGTCTTCGCCGGGCCTTTGATCGG
>ADNK01003284.1:0-24255 GCA_000320545.1 Bigelowiella natans CCMP2755 | reverse complement strand
ACATCCCCCGCGCTGCTTGTAAATCTACAATACACAGCATGTGCTTTTTTGTATGTCCTCTGTCTACACACACTCTGTTCAGCCTCTCAGTGACACACGCCTCTCACTCAGATATCATGAGACTCACGAGAGTCTCACTCAGATATTTCGAGAATATGAGAGAGAATAGAACAATATATCAACAAGTGGGATCGTATATAAAAATATATATACAACATCGTTCGTATATTTATTTACTTATATGGCATCTTACATCTGTATGTGCGCTCTGGTGGCTCCATATAACAGTATCTGCATTCACAAATCCACACACACACATACATATATATACACACACACACACATAATATATATATATATATATATATATATATATATATATACATATTTATATAAATATAAATAAATAAATATATATCTGTGTGTGTGATTGTATTTATGATGACCATTCCTTGCAGATTTCCGAATGCAGATACTGTCATATGAAGCCACCAAAGCAAACAAAAATATGGAAGATTTCATATTTATCAATTTATAAACGAACTATGTTGTAAAAATATTGTATAATTCTATTCTACTTATTGATTCATTATTCTATTCTCTCTCATATTCTCGAAATATCTGAGTAAGACCTCGTGAGTCACATGAGAACTTCTTAAGAGGCTCAGTATCACTGATAGGCTGAACAGTATTGTGTATAGAAAAAGGACATACAAAAAAGCACATGCAGTGTATTAGTAGTAGTTTTAAAAGCCTTGTCGTTGAGTCAAAGAAACTGTGGAACGATTCAATGATATATAATATGCCGTTGCATATTCGATTAGCACTGTTGCTATAATTTAATCGAAGGAAAGCCTCCCTTCCTCCGATTTTTAAGATGTCTCGTTTCTTCTTACCTTAAAGTTCCACAGCGTCCAGTCCCTACGCCAATCAAGATAATTCTAGGGTGGCTATGCACAGGTGTTACTGTTACATCGTTACCAGCATCGGAAACATCATCATCTTCATCCACATTATTCCCTCCTTCCCCAGGTGTTGCACCTGCTTGCGACACGTTTTCATGTAAACTTTCGCCATTTTCCACTTCCAGCTGTGTATGTGGGGGATTATGAGGGCGTAACCCCTTTACCTTCCCTGTTGATGAACCTGTTACACAATAACATCTCAAAATAACATCATACAGACACACACCAATACTACAGTGAAAATACCGTTGAGAGTGTAGGTTAGAGCCATTACTACGCACACTAACAGGACTATTTGTGTAATCCTCTTAATCCTCGACGTGACTGTTTTGGTTTCCCAGAAGCTCCCGTTTCCATCAGTAGTGGCACTGCTAATAGAATCATCGCTTGCTCCTGTAGGCCTTCTTCGCATAGGAGATTCTGCTATTTTAATGTGGCGATTCTAGCCCATTGCAGCATCTACATTCAATAAGGAGGAAGCCTGCTGGCATTCTCTCTGTTCTATCTTTCCCCTCCTTACGCGTCCTCTAAATAGTTTCGTCGTCAACAAGAGCGACTCTGCGTCAGCTGGAAGTCGTAAGTGTCTCGTTTCAACAATTGCAAATGCGACATGAAATCATTGCTGTCGTCTAAATAAAACGCAATGGATTTCATGTTCCAATGAAAATGACAACACAAACACCGGATAACATCGGAGAAAAATGGACTTCATGATTCATGCTGTTTTGTCCCTTCGCATTCGACACCGACTTCAAAAGGCAGGTCGAAACAGAACTCACTCATCCAGAGGAGAGCTCAGGACCTTCCCCTCTTGATCACGACTTCACTTGGGAGGAGGCACAATCCCAAATCGCCAAATGGAAGCCAAACAAAGCGGCGGGCCCAGATGAGATCCTTCCCATCTTCATCAAATCGGCAGCAACTTGCAGCAAAGGTGTTGATGAGTCAACCCTGCCCACTGCCCTCACGGCAATGGCCAACGCTGCTTGACAATTGGCAAGGGTTTCTCACTCACCTGGAATCCCGGCAGGCATGCGCGGATTCCATTCCAAACTTTCACACATGACCCCTGTGGACCATGTGAGGGCCCCAGGACCCTCAGGGAAGCAAAAAAAAGTGTTTTTTGGAAAATCGAAAATGGGCAGGGCACAAACTTTGAGTGCTCCGGAAACGCCCCTGACTTCGCCTCCTTCCACAAAAACCATGCCAAAGTGACAGGTGCAAAAAGATCTTTCTTCTCTCAAATTTTCACAACTCAAAACACAAAATTGAACACTTCCGGAGCAAAAATGCGCGCGCAGGCACAATTTTTTGCAGTTTGTGGCAGGCGCAGCGCGGCGCAGCGCGGCGCAGTGGGCTCACCAGTTCACTTTTCACTGGTCAAAATTGGCACATTTCTTCTGAAATGATTCACAATTTCAAAATGACGTGTTCAAATTCGACAGCGAGTGATGAACGAAGAAAAGGTGAGCCATGATGCACACGTGCATGGTGTGTGCGTGAGTGTGTGTGTGTGTGTGTGTGTGTGTGTGTGTTGTGTGTGCATGTTGTGTGTGTGTGTGTGTGTGTGTGTGTGTGTGTGTGTGTGTGCATGTGTGTGTGCGTTGTGTGTGTGTTGTGTGTGTGTGTGTTGTGTGTGAACGTGCAATCAAACACTGCGATGCCAGCTCTGGAGGGTTGTGTGTTCCGGATCTGCACATGCATCTTGTGTGGTCAGCACACAGGCATGACTGGCACACATCCTTCAAACCATCCTCCTTGCAGCTTCTCCTGATGTGACGCCATTCGTCCTCAGCAACCGAGAACGTTGCCTCAAGTTCTCCCCAATGACACGTCTTCCCGTCCAGCCTCCTCGTCACGTGACCCCAACCGCACTTTGGCAGAGAAATCAGACTGTCGTGTGCAACTGCGACCCCCCGTTGTGTTCATGATGCACCCTCACATGACTCCCGTTCTTCAACACAAAATTCTCTGAACTTGACATGAGGGAAAGAGGGCAAGGAAGGTTGGTGTGGTGTGCTGGGGTTGACCCCAATGAGCTCGTGTGAAAAAAAGTTGCGAGCGTTGCCAGAGATTTCACGTCAATTTCGGCCAAAGAAATCCATGGATGTTCACACATGAAATTCGATTTTTCACAAGGAAATCTTCGTTTTCAGTTCAAATCCCAAAAAAATTTTCGGCTGCCGCCGAAGTGAGGCACACCCTGAAAGTCCGCGCATCCCTGCCGGGATTCCCGGGGAGTGAGAAACCCTTGACAATGCAGCCACCGTGCTGGAGAGAAGGCATCGTAGCTCCTCTCTTCAAGGGAAAGGGATCCAACCTGGAGTTCACTGACTGCAGGGGCATTGCACTGCTCAATGCCCTCAGCAAGCTGGTGTCTGGTGCTGCAACGACGAGAGTCTGTGAACACCTGGAAAACGACAACTGTCTTGCGGACGAACAAGGTGGTTTTCGAAGGAATCGTGGCACTGACTTCCACGTCTTCAACCTGCACCAAACACTTTGTCTCCGCAAGGCCCAAAACCTGGGATCCACAGTTGCTTTCATCGATCCACGCAAAGCCTGCGATGAAGTTTGGACTCAAGGTCCACGAGCTGAGCTTCTGAGAAGTGGTGTGACGGGCAGAGTGCACAACCTCTTCAAGAACGTGCTGGCCTCCCAGTCACGTGGGGTCAGGTCCCCGATTGATCAATCTCCAAGCCAACCCTTCCACGTCAACCAAGGTCTCCCTCAAGGTGCCCCTGAATCACCAGTTCCACTTGCGTTGTTCATTGACGACCTCACGGAACGACTGAGACAGCGTGGCTGTGGCGTCCAGTTTGCAAATGCTCGTGGACCAGGACTCTTCTTTGCTGATGACATCGCTTTGGTTGCTGCCACTCCTCTTGACATCAAGCTGGCTCTCGAAGTGACGACTCAATGGTGCAGAGAACGGAGACTCAAGGCCAACGGAGACAAGACAGTTTGGCATCACGATTGTCGGGTCTTCTGTTCTCAAACAGGATTGCTCACGATGTGAGTTTGGATGCTGTGGTGAATTGATGCGCTTGGTGAACCAACATCGGCATCTGGGAATTGCCTTCCAAAGCTCCTTGTCGTTCCATGCTGGCATGCGCACATCACGGACACCATGAAAGCAGCGAAGCGAGCTTCTGGCAGGCTCAAGCACAGCTTCGCAAGGCATTCAGGCCTCCGCCCCAGAACACGGATTCATCTCTGGAATGCTCTCGTTCGCCCCATCCTCGAACATGGCATGGGACTGATTTCTCCCATTTTGCCTCAGTGCCTTGAAAACCAGCTGCAGAGCTGAATTGAGTGCTGAACAAAGGCTGAAGTGTCAGGAGCTCAACGCCAAGAAAGCTGAGAAAGCTTCCAAAAGGTGAGTTGATTGTTGAAACTGGTCAAAGCAACACTCACTGCTCAATCTGTGATGCACTTGATCAGAAATCGGAAGAGCAAGGAAAAATCTTCTTCGAACCAGCAGCTTGCACACATCAATGAGCATCGAGTCAGATCGTCCCAGCCTGTGGTGGCAGCACCAAGTGTCAGTCAGAAGCGAAGTTTCATTCCAAAACCATTGGAGGCAAGGTTCCTGCTGCTTTTTGTGTTGCTGTGTCTGTCATGAATGAGCTCGAGTTTCAGCTCGAAGCGAACATGCAGCCTGATGGCATTGCTGATGCAGCACGCTCGTGCTGGTTTCTGGGCTTCCACAGCTAGCTTTGTGACCCAAACATGGCTGACATGGAGAAATGTGATTGATGATGTGTTTCAAAATGATTGCATTGCGATCACATTGGCGCTGCGATCGGTTTTCATGCGCTGCGCAGCGCTGCTGCGTTGCTGGTGCAGCGCTAGCGCTAGGACACATTGACATGCGTCGACACATGTTTGTTGGAGCACATGCTAGCGTGCATGCAGCTAATTGACAAGCCATCAGCAAGGCTTGGCGCAACATGATGAATGTTAGCTGCTCACCAAAGCTTTTTGTCACGCTCCCCAACGATTGATCCACAAAATGTAGGCGTGCACTACAGCACAGCTAAACATTGCACAACATGCTAGCACAATGTAGCTATACTGTGGCCAGAGCGCCACATCTCAAGATGCAGCACGTGAGCGGATCGTGCAACTGAATCCATGTTGGCATTTGCCGTGTGTTTCAATTGACATGAAAACCCACATTAGAGCTCTAGAAGCTCGCGAAGTAGTTTGAATGGGTGCGCAGGGCCCAAGAAAAGGGGGGCGTTGCAAGGGCATGATGGTACGTGGCACAAGTGCAGCAGCGGTTCTACTTTTGCAACATCTCTCAACATGTCACGGCAAAGGATCGCCTTCCCCCCAGGTCGCTTCGAGTTGTGGGGATGTCCCCTTGTCTAGTCGATGTATTACGACACGATCATAGTCTAACTTCACTGCAGGATGCTTAGTTTTCCTCAGAACTGAATCAGAGAGTGAATGGTGGGAACTCCCGGGGCGCTCGACGTCAGCTCCAAGCCCTTTCAGAATTTCGCGGAACCTATCAAGGCCGGGATAAACCTGCACTTTAGACCAGCGCCAGCGGATTGGAGTGCCGCCAACGCGCTTTGAGGTACTTTTCTTCCGAAACACTCCCGCAACCTTGCTGCCTGGATACACCAGCCTGCTATGGTTGATGCCAGGAAGGCGACGGTCCGCCACAGCTTGTACAAGCTCTCGTTCACTAAGTTTGCCGTCATCGTTTACATCTAAGATGAGGAACAACGTGTCCAAAGTAGTGTTTCTCTCCCCACGGCCATCCACTTTCGGAAGGCCGAGTTCCGACGCCAAAAAGTTTATGGCTTCCCCCTTCTGTAGAAAGCGGTCTTTGGATAAGTCGAACTTGGCAAATGCATCACGTGTAGCAACTTCAGCTTCGGCTTCTTTCAACGTTTTTGACCCTTGGGTCGAAGGTTTCAACGCCGGCCCAAGCTTGTTTGTGTCCTCAAAGATCGCTGTGCTTGGCGGGTCAGAGCCGAAGGCCATGTACTCTGTGAATGCGCCTAGTTTGCCTGCACTTGGATGGGGATCCACAGCAACCCATCCCGCTCCTTTGAGATGTACCTCCACACAACTGTGATGAGCAGACGGATGAAAAGGATGGAGAGGTGTCTCCATTCTAGGCACGTTAAAAATCTCTCGCGCAGGGATGCCATAGAGGCGACAGGCTGCAATCAAGACTTTGCAGTACCGCTGGCACATCCCATAGCCTGTTTTAAAGGCATGACTCGGCGGCTTGTTGTAGTTCTGCATATCTTTTGTGACGTCGAATTTGATGTGCTTGGGTATCTCGGTGCATAAGCGGCGAACAAACACGTGGTCAGGCATGCCTTCCTTGCGTTCGAGCCCCCTCTTTTTGAGCTCTTGGATCATCCCCTTGCCCTGGTCGATGTGCTTCTCCACAGTCCAAAGATACCTTCCGCGTTCATCCTCTGACAGTTTCGCAGGTGTCACTGTCTTGAAACCCCTTTCGCTTTACTCCTTAATCTCCGACTTACTGACAAGCTTTGTTTCGAATTGAGTCAAATGGTGAACTACACGTACCCGCTCAATGTCGGCGAGATCGATGGTAGCTGCAGCTGAGCACTTCAAACCTTCAATTTGCTTTAATTCGGTCACGCTTTCCCCTTGCTTTGTTTTCATGAGATACATCTTGATGGACTTAATGGATTGCACAGCCGACCCAGTCGTAGTATCACTCATACAGTCGAAGCCGACTACCATGCCTTCCTCCGTTACGTTGCTCCACGAGAAATTATTTTTTATTGTGCTGAATCTCGTTCCTATTTTGATGTCCCGGAAAGGCCTTCGCATTAGTACAACTTCCTACGGGAATAATCAGTCACCTCCATGTCATAGTTTGCAAGACTAAGATTCGTGCTTGTTTTGCACCTACATTACAACTCGGGGTTCGATCATCATGTGTGGGGGGGTTGGGAGGGAGCATCGGGTACAGTTTGTGTTCTTGGAAAACCTTTGTTCCCTTCGCAACAGTATTGAATTTTTCGATTAACTGGAGAAGGGAGAAGGTGCCAGACTCCGGAAAGCAAACACAGGCCAATTCTGCCCCCGTCTCAACGTCGGCAAACAGGAAGGGGTGGTGCGGCGACGTTCGTTGATGGTAAGTGCCCCCTGCCCTCACTTCACGGCCTCCTCTACTGTCC
Organism: Bigelowiella natans CCMP2755; assembly: GCA_000320545.1. Taxonomy (NCBI): domain Eukaryota; phylum Cercozoa; class Chlorarachniophyceae; genus Bigelowiella; species Bigelowiella natans. Next base: position 17,111 of record ADNK01003284.1, on the reverse strand, counting down.
TGAAATGCAAAATGAACACAGAAGGTTGGACAAAGGTCCCGTTCTGGCGCATGTAGACTTGATCAATGCTTTGTTCATCTTCATCTTCATCTTCATCCCGCCAAGAAGATGCAAAGATTGCCAGCGCTTACCAGCTTTCCCTCGTAGTCGAGCCACGTGCACATGACCGGTCGGTACACATCATTGGTCACCTCCACCGTCACTTTCCCTCCCCCACCCCTGGATTTCCGAAGGGTTTTGTCCGTCACTGCTTCGATCATGGCAGACCTGCGAGTACAGCGAACCCCATGCAATTTCCAACTTGAGATTTGAGAACCAGTAGTCCCTGACATTGTCGCAGAGCTGAAATGCAATGTCGTAGAGGTCCAATCACACTTTGTGGTCCTCCGGTGCTCCCCCCGGCACTGCCCAACTGTCGCTTTTCTTTTCAAACTTGTCAATGCTGAGTATGCTGAGTATGCTGAGTAGTCTGGTAGTCGTAGGAGAGAATGAAACCGAAACAAACATCTGTTTTCCCACGACGACAACACAGATGCATTTCATCATGCTAAAATTCCATTCATGCTTTGGATTCTCCTCCCTCCTATGATCAACAACCCGAGTTACATGTAGCATGGGAAGCAAGCGGATCTGACTTTGTTCTAGGTGGGCATAAAGATGTTCTGTTGTTCGATTTCTACCATCACATCTAATCTAAACAGATTTTTCTGTGCTGTGTAGAACAGAGTGTTTTTTCAAACGAGTAACTGTGGGTGCTTGCAGCCTTGCTGCCTTCATAATTGAAAGCTCTCCTTGCCTTTTTTCCAATCACTGTGACCAATTCTGCAAGGTGAAGTACAGTTGGTTCAAATGTCAGAAAAAGCGGTCGCTTCCATCTTGAGACGATTTGAATCTTCGAAAAATTTGCCCCTTTCGACGATGCAGTTCTGGTTGTTAGTATGCGTTTGTCCCTCCTTGCTCGCTCCCATTAGCAATGTTATGGGAACCACTACCTCTCCATCCACTACGCCCTCGTGTTCTCCAAGAACGAGCTCTCCAATTACAGTTGTGCCCACAGCAGCACCCTCCAACGCTCCCACAGCAGCACCCTCCACAGCTCCCACAGCAGCACCCTCCAACGCTCCCACAGCAGCACCCTCCAACGCTCCCACAGGAGCTCCCTCCACAGCTCCCACAGCAGCACCCTCCAACGCTCCCACAGCAGCACCCTCCAACGCCCCCACAGCAGCACCCTCCAACGCTCCCACAGGAGCTCCCTCCATGGCTCCCACAGCAGCACCCTCCAACGCTCCCACAGCAGCACCCTCCAACGCTCCCACAGTGACACCAACAGCATCCCCGACAGAAAATCCAACAGCATCCCCGACAGAAAATCCAACAGCATCCCCGACAGAAAATCCAACACAGTCTCCCAAGACCGGTTCACCATCGACTCAGAGTCCGATTACCTCTGCACCGAGTTGTTCACCATCGATGTCGCCATCAAGTTCTTCCCCCACAGCAGCACCCTCCAACGCTCCCACAGTAACACCAACAGCATCCCCGACAGAAAATCCAACACAGTCTCCCAAGACCGGTTCACCATCGACTCAGAGTCCGATTACCTCTGCACCGAGTTGTTCACCATCGATGTCGCCATCAAGTTCTTCCCCCACAGCAGCACCCTCCAACGCTCCCACAGTAACACCAACAGCATCCCCGACAGAAAATCCAACACAGTCTCCCAAGACCGGTTCACCATCGACTCAGAGTCCGATTACCTCTGCACCGAGTTGTTCACCATCGATGTCGCCATCAAGTTCTTCCCCCACAGCAGCACCCTCCAACGCTCCCACAGTAACACCAACAGCATCCCCGACAGAAAATCCAACACAGTCTCCCAAGACCGGTAATCCAACACAGTCTCCCAAGACCGGTTCACCATCGACTCAGAGTCCGATTACCTCTGCACCGAGTTGTTCACCATCGATGTCGCCATCAAGTTCTTCCCCGACATCATTGTCGCCAACTTCATTATCCCCAATTACCATGACTCCTACGACTCTGTCTCCTGTGACGGATGCTCCCTCGATGACGCCAAGTACGTGCGCACCCACTTCCCTGAGCCCTCTAACCCAAAGCCCGAGTATTAGCCCTTCCACACTGAGCCCATCTTCGACTTCCCCCTCGACTTCTCCAACAACCTGGTCCCCCTCGCTGACATGTGCGGATGGAAAGTACTACAACTTCAGTACCATATCATGTGAAGACTGTCCAATTGGCTACTATTGCACCGGCTCACAAATCCTCGAATGCCCTGGATTCTCGACAACTCTTGTTGTGGGCGTAGCTTACAGGGTCCAAGACTGCACCTGCCAACCTGGATATTCGGGCTTGGCTTACGAAATCCCTTTGATTGGGCCAACTAGCACTTGTTCAGAGTGCAAACCCGGCGAGTACTGTCCAGGAGGAAACATTCGCGACCAGTGCGCACCGGGGATGATCTGCTTCACGCCAAAGACACAACAACCGTGTAATCTTCCGATGTACTGTCAAGCTGGAACATACAACCTCACTTTTTGTCCTCCCGGGTTCTACTGCACGGACGTTATCACCAAAAACCCGTGCGTAAATACTCTTACTTTCGGATACTACTGTCCGGAGAACTCCACAGCTCTCACTCCGTGTGCGGAGTATCATTACTGTCCGACAGTGACTGAGCAATATCAATGTAATGGCACCTTCTACTGTCCTGCAGGCTCAATTGTCGAGGCCACGTGCCCTGCCGGTTTCTGGTGCAATACCACCGACAACACCCAACATCTGTGCTCCGTCGGGGACTTTTGTACTACAGGCACAAGCGGGGGCGCTCCAGATTGCCCGCTCGGGCGATTTTGCCCGGATACATCACAGGCAATCCCGTGCGGAGCAGGAAAATACTGCCCACTAAGAAGCACCGTCGAATCAAACTGTCCAGCCGGTTCCTTCTGTCCCAATGCAAGTGCCCGCATTTATTGTGAGGTGGGCGAGTACTGTCAAGAAGGCTCAACGTCCAGAGAAGTATGTAGCGCGGGGTTTTACTGTTCCGATCCGTCTCAAAAAGAAGTGTGCCAATCCGGACAGTATTGTCCAGAGCGTAGCAATGTCACATCTTCCTGCCCTATTGGTCACTTTTGTCCGCAATCAGACAAGATATTCCCGTGTACAAATGGTACATATTGTCCCACTGGCTCGATCACAAATGCGACATGTCCGGCGGGAAATTACTGCCCGGATCCCACTCGGTATGTATGTTGTGGTCGATCGATGTGTGCATCGTGTAAATCACGCGAAGCTTTTCTTTTTGACTCTTAATCGCATTGACTTTCTGTCTACTGTCTAACTCGAAGAGTGTGTATGTGTGTGTGTGTGTGTGTGTGTGTGTGTGTGTGTGCGTGTGTCTATTTATATTTATCGGATATTAGGAAAATTCCGTGCACTTCCGGGCAATTGTGCCTGGAAATGGTGCGTCGTCACCGATACACGTCTGCTCATAATTCTTCCTGCTTTCACCTCAATGCCAACGTTTTCCTCCCACAGACACCAGAGTTTTATTGCTTCCTTACGTGTGATTTAAAAATTGATTTTTGCCTGTTTTCCGCAGTCAACAAGTCCAGAGGCCTGTCCAGCGGGAATGTATTGTCCTTTGCCATCGATCGTTCTGAATTGCTCTTTGGCCTCTGGGGGAGCGAAAACCTGCCCTAATGGAACCGTCAGTCCCAAAGATTGTCCTTCTGGCTACTACTGCCCTAATCCCGCTGTAACTCCGATTCAGTGTGAAGCAGGTGACTGTATAATCTTTCTACTATCTATCTTCGTTTTGTATTTTTTTCTTCTTTTTTCTTCACCTTCTTTCTCAGCTGTACCTGCTGCTAAAATATTTTGCTAATTTTACAGGGGATCTTTGCCCGGTGGGTACGCGTTTTGCTGCCGACTGCCCCGCAGGTAGTGTGGGTCCTGCTCTAGTCTCTGCTGGGGCTGACAGCAGACCTTTTGTGTTTTCATTTCTTATCACCTATGTGTTTTCTTTCCTTATCATTTCGGATGAATTGTCCTACAAATAAATAGTAGCTGCAGGATTAACAGTATAAATTTGCATTCGTCGCCACACCAAGAAAATTGCCGATTGGTTGTTGTGCGTTCAGGGAGCTTTTGTACTACGCCTGAGAATACGGTTCCGTGTAGTTCTGGCCAATACTGCAAGGCAAGAACAACAACGGTCTCCAACCCTTGCCCAGCTGGGTAATCATATGCCACCTCAGCCATCATGATGATGATGATGATGATGAGGATGATGATGCATTGAAATACATTTTGCTATACGTAATAGTGTATGCAACATAAGCGAGAGAGAGACAGAAACCCACAATCATGAAAACGGGTAAATGAAAGTCGGCGTCGTATAGGGTGGTAATAATAATACGGAAGGTACCTACCTACCGCTGTGAATATTTCTGGTAACAACTGCTACTCTCATCATCAGGTCATATTGCCCGACAACCAGCTCAATCTTCAACTGCTCCATCGGGGACTATTGTCCAGCAAGCTCAACAAGTAATGCCATTGATCCAAGAGTTTCTACCTATTAGATATTGATACCTTTCTCTGGTAGTGGTAGTGGTGGTGTACGTGATTGTATGTTGCGATATTTCCTTAGTCAAGCCAAAGATGATACTTATTTGCATCTCTATAGGTGTTTCAAACTGCCCGGGTGGAAGTTACTGTCCCACCCCAGACGTAAAATATTCATGCACTGGAACTGGTAATGACACACACGATTGTACAGCGCGGCCCCGTACACCGAATAGCCTTCACACCAACGACGGATAAAAGCGGGGGTGCGCACATGATGACCTAAGGGAACGACACACCTTTATCATCTTCCTCTCGCCACCCCCCCCCCCCCCCCCCTCCTCCTCCTCCTCCTCCTCCTCCTCCTCCTCCTCCTCCTATGGGACATGAGGGGAGAAATACTGTATCTTGCGATCGAAGTGAATTTTGAATATTGACTTTTTCTTCTCTTCTTCTCTCCCTCCCCCGTTCGATTCTCAAGTTGCGTACTGTCCTACAAGATCCACCAATCTGACGGTGTGCTCAGCAGGTAATACTTTGTTTTTTCACACCGATTTTCCTGGCCGATTCATTCCGAAACAGGGAGAAAAGAAGGCGTTAACACAACAAAAAAGGACGTCATGTTCTAATCTTCATCCGATAAAAAAAGGATTATTTCCCTCGTAAGAGATAATTGTACTGCTCGTCGATCTTTTTGGAAACAGGATACTACTGTGCTTCGGTCCTTGTCAAAGCTGCATGTGTAGAAGGTGCTTTCCCCGTCCAATCTTCCTTGCTGACTTTACGACGCCGTTCGCTGACGATCACAAATCCCATCATTAATTCTCTTCGTATACACGTGTGGTGGTGGTGGTGGTGGTGGTGGTGGTGGTGGGGCGGTGGAATGTTCTCAGGCTCATATTGCCCGGAGGGATCGTATCAGGAAACTGGTAGATGATGAGGCTTTAGTAAAGTGGTGTATTTGGCTTGAGCTGCTTTGTACACTGTTGAGCGCGAACCACATAATGTGGTCTCCTCTCTCTCAAAAGATGGTTGCAGTCATTTATACTGTTGGCCATGTGTTGCTCTCTCGCCGCGCTAGTATTGCGGTGATGCACGGCTCTGGTGGTGTTTGATGATGAAATGATGTTTCTTATTTAGATTGCCCTGCCGGCTACTACTGCCCTTCATTCACTGAACAGTAAGCAACCCGATACACAGCTGAAAGGAGAAATAAAATCCGAGTCCAAATCTCTGAAGAGATCATTGGACTGGCTCTGTCATGAAAACATATACAAGCACACACGCACACGCACACGCACACGTTACGTATAAATATATATATATATATATATATATATATATATATATATCGCCGCAGATACAAGTGCAATTTAACCCAGCTTTGTGAAGTAAGATCAACGAACTGGACGATCTGTCCCGCAGGGTGAAGGATCTGCCTATATACTAGCCTATTCGTCGATGCATTCACTGTTATCCTTGATGATGATGATGATGATGATGATGATGATGATGATCGTATGAAGATGTTTACAGTTTTGAACGACCATGGCGTTATTTCGTTGGTACTTTGTTCTTCTCTGCGTTTGAAGGAGTTTCTGTCCTTCTACCTCCGTGAAGGTTGCATGTGGTATTGGGGAGTACTGTCCTCAAGGTCGTAGTAGTAGTAGTAGTAGTAGTAGTAGTAGTAGCAGCAGTAATAGCAGTAGTAGTACGGGTCCCCACCCGTAAGAGTAGTAGCAGTAGTTAATAGAGTAACTCCCTGATCAGCCATTTATAAATGTACATATACGTTTGCACCAACAAAAACACGCACGCATACACACACACACACACACACACACACGCACGTATATATATATATATATATATATATATAATATTATGCAATGATACGTGGCTGATGGCTCAGGTTCTACGTCGACACGGGAGTGTCTTCCTGGGTAGAGTTTCTTGCAGCAAATAAACTACTTAGCCACACATGAAGGCGCACACACAAAAAATGAAATATGTGTGTGGGTATGTGCGGCATGTTCATGTGCGCTTGCCATCGATTGTGTGCATTCAATATTATGGATGAGTAAATTTGATAATGGGTATTATTGCCGTTGATTTCAGGTACTACTGCACGACACCGGCAGTAGAAATCGAATGCCCGGTATGACTGATATAAAGATAATGACGACAAAAATTATAATGATGATTGTAGCAAGTATTGATGATGAAGAAGATTGTTGTAATAAGATTGATGTAATAGCCTGCAAAGTTTGTTTACGTCTTCTGTGACTGATAGCTCCTCTCACGCAAGCTTATCTGGAAATTTTTAAAATATGAATCACTCAACAATATGTATTATGTACAATGAATAATGATGGCGGTTTGAAAGAGCCCTCCCCCCCCTCTCTCTGTAGGCTGATAGCGTGTGTGTGTGTGTGTGTGTGTGTGTGTGTGTTTTGCTGGGGTCTACTTTGAATATATGCTGTACTCTTCTGTCAACAGGCGGGTTCGTATTGTCCAAGACGTTCATCAGCAGGTGTATGACTAGTAGAAACTATTTAGCGATCTTATTATTACACCTTTCTATCTCAAATGAGCCACCACACTCCAGTTTTTATTCGTACAAATAAAACATGGCTGTGTTCTGTGCAATATTTAATTTGTTCCGAATTCTTCAACGTGTTTTCTTCCTTTGTCTCTCAGCAACGGCATGCCCGACAAACGCGAACTCCCCCATGAAGGCTGAAAATCTTACCCAGTAATAACATGAAAATCGATCGACTTACGTATACTTTGGTGTCTGTGACGAGGAGCAGCTACCAGATTCATCTACACACACACACACACACACACACACACATAAAAAATAATTATGTATGAAGATATAATATGTACCCTCTTTCATGTTGCCATTTCTGTATCTATCATCGTTTTGGAAGGTGCGCTTGCAAGGCTGGCTATACAGGAACAATCGAGGATCGTGATTCTGCATGCATTCAAGTCATAGAGGAGGTGCGCGTCAGATCTAGTTCCAATAGAATCTATGCTGACAGTGCCATCTTTCACGAATATTAATACCTAAACTACTACGAACAGTTGCAGCACGTAGTGGTAGTAGTGGTGTGTAGGAATGTGGTAACGTCGTTGGGATTGTAGCCAAATTTACTATTTTTCAATAATCCTCGCAGAGTAGTATCGTGATCTATATCTTCGTTGTCGGAGGAGGTTGTATACACCTATGACTACAACGGAATGATGAATGTTTCTTTGCCGCAAGATGTGTGTTAGTGTTTGTGTGTGTGTGTGTGTGTGTGTGTGTGTGTGTGTATGTGTGTATTGTGCTTTGAGTGTGCGCATCGTGCGAATTGTAATATTCTTGAACATCATTATCCTTATTACCATCATCATTGCTGTCTTCTCCATTGACTATCAGTTAGGTTCAGTGTGGTATTAGAATAGCGAATGTATATGCCTAAACTCCCCCCCATCCAACCAGGAATTATTCTATTGGCTGTCTTGATGGTCGTGTGCTGCTCAAAAGAGGCGGACGTCCTCGTTGTCCTCGTAGAAGCCCTTTTCATCGGGGTGAGTGCAATCTAAGCACGGCGTACATCTCAATAGTTCTAGCAGCAGTGAAAGTCCCATGAAAAAAGACAGCACAGCAATCCAATATTGGTTCTGCAGCAGCAGCGTCCATGACGCGAGGAAATCATTTTATTTTTCACACATTCCAACATTATCTCTCCCGTTTTTCTAGGTTATTATCCCAAATAGTATGTTGGTGTGTGGTTCCTCAGAACAAACGCTTCTTCCCTCGTAGAGCATTGTCATCATCACCATCATCATCATCGACAACAACTCTACTGTAACATCAGATCGCAATGGTAACCCAAGTGGCGGACTTTGCAACGTTATGTGTCACGTTTATCTACGTCATCCAGCCTGCAACGCAGGTATATATATTTGTTATCACCATGAGTAATGACAATGCATAGATCACATACACATATATGTATACATATATAAAGAAAAGTGATCATGTGTTTATTATGCGAGAGATCATACTCTTGGATGAATCTATGCGCAGTCAACACACATGTATGTTTTGTGTGTTGCTTCATTTCTACAATTTGTATGCTAACCCAATAATCACCTTTCTCCTTCGTCGTTTGCTGTACATGTCATAGTTGGCGCCCTTCTTCATTCCATACATCGCTGTCATCTCAATCTCCTTTTTGGTCATGATCTACGCGCTTTGGGTCAAAGGAGTGGTCTGGCAGAACATATGAAATAACGGTGTACGACGGTCTTCTTTGCGCACTCATGTTGTATTCTTACGTACCACCAGGTGCTCAGACAATTGTTCATTCTCTCGGCATCTGGGAACTGGGAGCGGAAAGCAAGGCTATACAATGTGCCCTGTTCACAATATCTTCCTCCTGTTGCCAAGATGCATATGAAAATTGATGATGATGATGATGATGATGATGATGATGATATGATGGGGAGCTATGTGTTTACCTTCATGTGCGCGGAGTGGAGAGCAGGAGCGGGGGGGGGGTGTGAAGTGTGGCGTGATTGTCCTCATTGCTAGTGTTGTTGTTGTTGTTGTTGTTGTTGTACTACTGAGACTGCTGTTCCTCGAGCGGCTTGTAACTTGCTGCCATGCCCTCCAAAATTGTTCATCGTTACTGCTGCTGCTGCTGCTGCTGCTGCTGCTACTACTATCGCAGATGCTTCTGGATCACCATCAAGATCTTAACGCAAAGGTCCATCTGTTGACAACAACGAACATGCTATTATCTTCACACATGGGGATATCTTCCATTTCATGTTGCCATGCCTGTTACTACTACTGTCGTCGCTGCGATCCTGATAGACCATTTCTTCGAAAGGTGGAGAAGGAGCAGGATAAAGAGCCCTGGATGTTTGGATCCGAGGAAGATAAAAGTTTGATACATGATAAAGAAAGGGGAGGGGGGTTAGGGGGGGGGGTTATTTATAGTATGATGTTGATTTACGCTCTTCTTTGCCTTTTCAAAACCTTTGCAGATACCGACAAGCACACCCCACAGCAGAGACCATGTAAAGAACTCACTGAATCATAAACACTTTTCAGCAGATGGAATGGCGATCACCTTCGCGGCACCTTTTTGCATGCTTTGTTTTATCGCGAAGGGGAGAGAGGCCGCGCTTGTGGCTATTATTATTAATTACAACTGTCATCCTTTAAACTGCTGTATTTCCTCCGATCCTTGATGACAGGGCCATGTCGCTGGTGTGAAACGAACTTGGACTCAAAAAATTGCATGGAAATATACATCTGTGAAAAATGTGGTGCCCAATTTTCCCGCAAGATAGATCTTGCTCGCCATTTAGAGGTTGTATGCTTCTTCACAGTAACTCTCATCTCCATCGTCGTCGTCGTCGTCGTCGTCGTCGTCATGGTTTTCTCCTTGCGTCTCGGTTTGATGTGAAATGATATGATTTTGAAGAGGATGTCGCGATGAACGTACCGAAATTAACACCTATCATTCGTTTACCTAACTTAAAACAGAAAAGTGGGCACGGCGATCCGAATAAGCTCCACTATTCGCCAAACTTCAGCTACATCTGGAGGGTAGTAGTTTCAGAGATGAATAGCACGCACTCGCCAATGAGTTCCCAGTTCTTGCATTTTCTGCTTGGATCTTGATAGTGTTAACAAAAGAAAAGCAGTCTCTTCACCTTCTTTGTCATCTTTGTCGATCGAAAGTGCTGATTTTGTGCCGTATTTACGTGGTAAAATACATGCTAATGAGCTTATTTGCTCCGATATCACTCTCCCCCTCCTCCTGCTCCTCTTTCGCTAAGATTATAAATTCTAAAATCAAAGAAAATAGCACCCAGCGAAGGCATATGAAGGTATGGTACTTGCAAGCTCCTACTGTGATGATGATATTGCCGATCTCTATGGCTTTTCACCTGCTGGTGGATGCTGACGGTCAATTCAGCAGTAGCAAATATTGAGTGAATAAATTTTCGAATCACCACTTTTGCACAGGCGAAGGACGCTTTGGTCCTTGTTAAAACGATTCAAAGGGTGGGACGCGAACTAAAGCAACTCCGTCCAGATGTATGATATCATAACGAAAATTGAGATAATACCCTCCCTCTTCGAATCCACCCAATTTAGCGGGTGGTACTTGCTGAGTGCCTTGGTCGTCCTGTACACCCTCGGTAGTGGATGATGTTGTTGTTGTTGTTGTTGTTTGTGCGTATGTCTTAGACCGTGACGCTGGCCTTTCAGAATATCCCAGTTTTAGGACTCGCAGTCGCGATTATATCTTTCGCAGAAGAAGGTTAGAAGAAGAATAAAACGGGGGGGCCAAGGAGGGAGCGGTTGTTTCTAATGCCCTCACCCAAAATTTATGGATTTTTTTAAGATAACGACGACAACGATGATGATGATGATGATGATGATGATGATGGCCGACATTGATGAGAACGCCTCTAAATCGCGAAAGAAGCATCCAAAAACAATGCCTTCATCACCACTCTCTTTTGCGACAGCCGAGCTTCGTACGTTACTCTTTCGCGTGAACCTTGCATCTGCCGCGCTAGGAGCTGGAGCCAAGCTGTTCAAAGTAATGAAAATATCGCGGAAGTGCAAAAGCAACAATCATTGGAATCTTAATGCTATTAGATGTGTGTGTTTCATGATTATTTCCATGTATTATTCGTACATCTCACCAACCTAATATTATTTCCATGTATTATTCGTACCTCTCACCAACCTAATATTATTTCCATGTATTATTCGTACTTCTCACCAACCTAATTTTTACGTAACCTTTCCTCTTATCGTTATTGCCATTGCTTTCTCTTCTTAGGCATCGACGGTGCAAGGATCCACCAATACTCGTAACATGTACCTCGATCAGTTGTACAACATTTGCAAACTGATTGGCCAAAATCAGGAAGTAATTCCGAATGATACATGAATGTGTGTGTGTGTGTGTGTGTGTGTGTGTGTGTGTGCGTATCCAAATGTCTATATGTAAGTATATTATCATAAAAACAAGGAAACTGAAATCTGCGGTGCATAGGGAACTTAAACCAGAAATGCGGGCATTCCCGTCGTGTGATTACAACAGTTCTTCTATCATTTCCGTTGAAACTGACATCTTTCGCATTCGGGGCAGTTCTACCATGATACTAATGGGAGTACTAATGGGAGTACTAAGGGAAGTCGTCATCATTGGAGACACAAAGGGCATTATCATGCGCATCATCGTCGTAGGAGCTCTCTAGCGCTATATTACAATATATATATATATATATATATATATATATATATATATATATATTACTTTCTGACATTTTCATTATCTATCCTAATCACCTCTCCTACAACGTAATCGAGCGCATAATTGATGATGATTAGACCTGCGGGCAAAGTGGCACACCGAAGACTTGGTTCCGGACCGCTGAGGTATTTAACATCGATGCTTGCATGTAGGCTGACGAAGCGTCGCCCCTTATAATGCCCGCTTTTGTTACGTTGCACCGTAACGAGAGCATCTAGCGAGTAGAGATCAAGCTTTATAACAGCTACAAATCGCAGACCTCGCCATTCTCGGAAATTGTCTAAGCTTGGGAAGCATGAAAGACGTAATTGCTCACTGACTGGCAACACAATTGTTTCGTTCTTTCTGTTTGTTTTCTTCTCTTTCGTCGTATTTTTTTATTGCAGTGATGATGGTCGTTTCCTTTATGCAGTCTTCATTATCACCAGCGCACTTACGTTTACCTTCATTCATTTTTTTTTAGATCGCTCAAGACGTGTTTCGCAGATTCCACAGCAAGGCACATCATACCACCACAATTATCACTACCATCACCACCTCTTAACACCGACTCATGCTTGCATTTACACCTATACGAACGTTTACCTTCATAAATGAAATAATAAATGCCCACTAATCCGAACGCTAATGTATTAGCATTAAGGGTAGCACCGACTGAAGTTAGAGCCGCATCAGCAGCATCTAAGGGTACACGGGCCTCAAGCGTCGGGAGGGGGGGCGAAGGAAGAACAGGATCTATTTTGCCTGCTTTCATCAAGAACTTCATGAAAACAGAAATTGATTCTTCGGATAATCTCGCTGGGAATCAAACACTGGCTTATAACAATCGTGATGTGGAGGAGAAGAACCATGAAAGGTATTTAACTACTTCTCGTCGCTTGACACTAGATGAGGTCACGGTGGAAGGTGACACCATAGATGACATAAACATCAGCCGTCAAGCCAATGACTTCTATGACGGCAACAATGCAGTCACATGAATCATTCACTCGATGAGTTATGATCATCAAAGATGCTAGATAGGCATTGATGTTGGATCTTCAGCGTGCACATGTGTATGAAAATGAGGGTGTTTGGAATGCCATTGTACGTGGGCGACAATGCATCACTGCCAGACGAAACAAAAGCTTGACCAGTCGAAGCAGTCGTGTGGGGAATAAACGCCGCCACGCGCGACAGTTGCATTTGCATGCCATTTGTGCACTGTGATGTGCGTAGTCTCACTGAATTCGTGCACACCAGAACGCTAGAACGTGTGCCCATGCAGGACCACAATAGACACATTGTTGTGCATCAGAGACATTTCACAGGTGTCATAAACGTTGTGCGCATGTTCGCCGTCACACTTGGGACATGTGAAAAATGACCAAACATGACGAGTTGCCCATTTGAAAGAGCACGTGCATGTCAACAGTCGATGCAGTTCATGTGATGCACATTCTAGACATGTGTGTGTGGCACAACGTTTTTCACGTGCTCGCAGTGACACGACACCGCCAGTCACAACAATCTCACGCATCAGGATTGCAACCGACGCATCTCTTCTTCATGTGACAATGGTCCTCCTCGTTTTCTCCAACCAGCTCTAGCAGCTAGCGGCATTTTGAATCAGTGCCGACGCAGATAAGGACGCCGCTGATGTGAAGAATGGATGCCAAAACGATAACACCATGTGAGCAAGGGAAGAAAATGTCATGGAGTGTCAGGAGATCACATTCGCATGGATGAAACAACTATGGATGGCAAAGCATCTGCACACAAATTTGCAAACAACTCCCCTCACCGTTGCATCAACAATGACATCTCCATGCTCATCGCCTGTCACCCAATGAACTCCGGTTCGACTAGAAATCAAACGGCACACTTTCCAGAGGCACCGGGTTCCCGCTCATTGAAGTGTGGGAAACCGTCCTTTCGTGGAGTGGCGTAACAACCTTTGCGTCGTTGGAGACGCTCTCCCTGTGTCCCCTTTTGCAACTTCTTAAGAAGGCTGGTGGCATGCAACTCTGGAACTCCTAACTCAACGAGATGCTCGACTTTGGTGTTCCAGCAGCACCGAGCACTCAAGATCATGCACAGGAACGATCTTAAGACCATCACAAGTCGGTTTGCAGACCGAACAAAGACATGAACAAGGAGACGAGTAAACAAACTTGCAATGCTAGATTTTAGTTTCGGCTCTTCTCTTGGCAAATAGTTACAAACAAACTACACATAATGATGCTGTTGGAACAAGAGCACCTTGATGCCTTTCGCCCATTTTTTGTTTCCGCTGGTACTGATCGTCTTGCTTAAGTTGACAACATCATGCTTGCTTCAAGAAGTCACTGGCTTTTGACTACTGTATTTCTGCTGCGTGGATTTCTAAGGTGTATGTGCATCATCGCATTTGTTCTCACGAAAAACTTTCTTGCGCACGATGTGCATACATATACAGATAAATCACCAAGAATGTTGGATGATATATGTCCGAATATTAACCGTATGTAATATTTGATATTTGGAGAGAGAGAAAAAAGGGAAAGAAGAATCACAGAAATAGAACAAATGGAGAGAATATAGATGATAGGCGAAAATCACAGTCATCCAGCCATAATAGACACAACAATACACACGCTCTCTCCTTCTCTCTCTCTCTCTCTCACAGATACAAACAACGTGCGATTACGCATGTCTATATTTAGGGAGATAGCAAGTCTACAAAAAAAGAAATACGATACATTAGGGATAGCAAGTCTATAAAAAAAAAAGAAATACGATACATTAGGGATAGCAAGTCTATAAAAAAAAAGAAATACGATACACAACTGAAAAGGAGAAAGATTGTACAAAATAAAAACAAAAGCTTCAACACCTTGACTTCGAATTGAAAACACAGAGACAACTCCTTCGATCGCAGAGGGCCGTCAGGAATCTAAATGCCCAGAAAACAAACTACATGGGGAGCTATTAGAGAATCCACCACCACCACCATCATCATCATCATCATCACCATCATCATAATCACCATCGATTGAAAACCTTAGGGGGCATCCGTCCCTTTTGAAGCTCGTTTTTGAAGCGTTGAAGGCTTAACAGCTTCTTGTTCGGACATCTCCCTTTGGTCAATATCTCCCAAACGGTGACACCAAACATCCAGATGTCGGACTTCTGGCTAAACTCTTCCTGGCGCACACCATGCCCATGGTATCTTTGTAATCGTCTTCATAATGTATATGCTATTCTTCCCCTATGGATTAGAGGAGATAACAAAGTAGTGAAAATGTGCGAATGAAACAACAATGGTGGCAATGGTCACAGTAGATATTACAGTAATAGTTAATAAAAACCCAAGTGACTTTTATATGTAGTAGGGTAGTAATAACTTAAGCATGTTTAATGGTTTTCAATTTCAACGATAAGGTAGGAATAACTTTATCATGATAAATGGATTCCAATTTCAACGATCGAAAGGCATTCTATCCGTCTCTAGCCCCAAAGAAAAAGAAAGACAGTGCTACTAAAAGATACCTTACTTTTCTTGGACAAACCGCTTACCACAATAATCAACGAAGATCTGCATCATGTATTAGATTAGCGGTTTGATCTTTCCAGAACCAGGTTCCAGAAGTAGGTTCACGTGGCCTCGATTTGATGATTGCAGTAGAGCGAGGAGCTTTCTGTTGAAATGATGAATACCATCATCACCATCACCATCACCATCATCATTCATCATCATCATCATCATCATCATCGGCTCTAGGCGATTCGAGAAGAAATCGCTTATCTTTTCGTTGTCGCACCATCACAAAACCTTTGCATTATTACGACTTTAAATTCCTGGATTCAAATGGCCCAATTTAGTACTGAAATCACTGCAGAAAACATCGCAACCGCAAATCCCGAAGTTGTACACGCTGGCCCCCTCTCAAAAATGATCATCATCAAGCCTACATGAAGCAGCGTCGGCACCAGCAGCGCCGCAGAGGCGAGGTCGGTGGCAGTCGGAGGAAGGGAACGGCATTATCTCAACGGTTTGTAAATTCTATTGAGTTTTTCTGCTGCTACCCACCCACCCACCCACCCCTTTTCGAATAAGCCCTCCTCCAAGCAAGCAAGAGCTACCTACTACTGTTCACACAACACCATCGACTGAATAAGCCCTCCTCCAAGCAAGAGCTACCTACTACTGTTCACACAACAAACACCATCGACTATAAATTCTGCTGTATCATGTGCACTTGCAGGGGCGTTTTTGGTTTTCTACTAGCGGTACTACTTGTCCAGGTGGCCGCATGGTTGATATTCATGAGGGCTTTGAATCCAAGGTAAAGCGAAAAAGAGGGGGGGCATCACTTGGAAAATTATGCAGCAGTTGCGATAACACTATGATAAAAACTACACAGGAATTACGCAGCAGTCGCGATAACATTATGATAAAAACTACACAGGAAGCACCCCCAATCGGACTCCCCTTATTCCCTTGTGGAGGCGGACAAGAATCCAGCCGTTATTCATACGATTTCTCCTCCCCCCCCGGTTGAAGCAGGTAGACCATCGGTGTTCATGCGTGACCGACACCTGAAAAACAATTATGAGAACCATAATTTGAGGATTCATAAATATTAGTCTCAGAAATAGAGAAGAATATGCGCATGCAAATAATCGGCTGTATCATTATTATATTATTTACAAGGGTCATCATCGATTCAAAAAATGGATCCTAATATGCCGTCATCTTCAAGAAGGAAGGTGTTATAGTGAGAGCTATATACAACAATGTATATATTAATCTCTCTCTTTCTCTCTCTCTCTCTCTCCTTCTCTATGTATATATTATATCATTTATATGCTGCATGGAAGCAGGGCATGCGAGCAGGAACTACGATCGTTCAAGCGCTACCTATTGCGCCTCCCAATCAGGTCGATTCTCCTGCGAGCAGGGTATAAATATACACGCACACACACACACGCACACACACACACACACACATTATATATGTATATAATATTACATTATTTATATTTATATTCGTTTGTTTGACGAAGATAGAGACTAATTTAATTCTCATTCATTGTGCTGATCCATTCATTGCCACCACCATCATCGTCAAGGGTTATGCTGCAGGACCTGCTTCGATAGAGGCAAAAGACATTCGGTGTGTGTGTGTGTGTGTGTGTGTGTGTGTGTGAGAG